>JAMPIV010022619.1:0-217500 GCA_024509875.1 Oreohelix idahoensis
ATATATGGTGATTGATATATGAAGAGGATAGGTGGGTAGAGGTTGTTGGGGGGGGGGGGAGGGAATGTGTTTCAGAATGTGGGGGTGTGTAAGTATTTGAGGAGAAGGGTGGTAATGGAGGGGGGGGTGGGTATGGGGATGGGGTAAGTGGATAAGTGGGTGGGTTTGGGGTGAGGGAGGGGAATTAGATGTGGAAGTTGGGTGGGAGATGTTTGGATGTGTAATTTTTGGTATTTGTTTTAAGTAGTATGGAAAGAATTTGATTTATTAGATTTTGGTGTTATTAGGTAAATATAATTAATTATTTTTTTGATAGGTGATTGATGTTGTGTGGTATTTTTAAATGAAAATTGGGTTAATTGTGTATATGAATTGAATTTTTAGGATGTGGATATAATATGTAGATGGATTGTACCATAAACTGTGCCTGAGTTTGTAGCGCCAGCACAGCAACCATGTAAATGTTAAACTAATGGCTACAGAAGCACTAATGAACCTTCTGAGGAATCCTCTTTGGCACAGTTTTTCAGCTGTAATAGTGACCCCTATACTCCATAAGGAGCAAAATTGTGAGGGGGAATAAAAAATGATTGGTAAATAGTTCAGGTCATAGCTACCTTTCAAGAACTATAAGAACAATGATGGTAAATAGTTCAGTCTTTCTGTCAATCATAGCTACCTTCAAGAACTATAAGAACAATGAATTAACAAGTCAGAAGTGCTCATGGAAAGCAGCTATAGATTCAGCAACATGAAATTGCAGTGGCTTCCTGCTCACTGCTGTGTGTATATAATGAGAAAATGGATAGACTTGCCATTGAAGGAGGAAGCAAAATTTAAACTGAGGACAGGACAATATGACGATAAATATAACAATAAAAAAATTGCGTGAAAAATAAAAATGGCATAGAAAATATCCTTACCAAGAATAAGACTTACTTACTTAGTCGTTCCCCTTCTACCGTGAGGTGTAGAGGTCCAAGAATAAGATCTGGTGATAATTTTCAGACTGAGAACCAGCCATTGCAGACTCAAATACCATCTGTTCAACAAATTAAAAATCAGGAAGACATACAAATGTCCATGTGAGAGGACAAGCAAATGGTAGAATATGTGCTTCAAGAGTATCGGCTCCATGAGAGTAGCATATTGATAGCATGGCCTTCACCAACCCCTTTGATGAAGAAATTGTATGGTGATGAAAGAAGCTTGAGAGAGACCTCCAACTTTATTAGAAAAATAGATCTAGTTATATGAGTGCGAAATCAGAGGCACATCTCCAATCCAACCTGCAAGTATGGAAGGAAGAGCTGGAGAAGAGAGGGATGGTCATAATCACTAGAAGAAAGAAGACATCAGATTAAGCTAGGAGAACAGGTCCTGGAGCAGGTCGACCACTTTAAATATCTCGGAGCTATTATAGACCGAAAGGGAGGCATCAAAGAAGAGTTGGCCACTCGAAAAGCTGCAGCTGGGAGACTTTTTCAGGCCATAAATCGAGGATTCCTCAGCAAGAGAGAGGTTGGTAAGAAAACGAAGATGGCTGTATACCGCTCCACCATGGTCCCAGTCTTGACATATGGATGCGAGTCATGGGCAATGACTACAACCCACAAAAGCCAGATCCAAACCTCAGAAATGAGGTATCTGAGGAAGGTAGTTGAAGTAACAAGAAGAGACATGGTCCACAACCAGACGATACATCAAGACCTAAAATTCCACCCCCTGCAGACCCAAGTAGAACAGTCCCAACTAAGATGGTTTGGCCATGTCTGCAGAATGGGAGAAGATCGGCTACCACGACAAGCATGGGAAACAAAGAGCCAGGGATCCAGACCCCCAGGACGACCCAGAGTTCGCTGGGAGGACAACATTAGACAATCTTTGAAGGACCGAGGACTAGAATGGAACCAGGCCAGGAGGAAGACAGCCGATAGGATAGTCTGGCGCTCTCTCTTCCTTCTTCTTCTTCTTCTTGCGATCGCATCTTTGATGATTACACCGTCAGACGAGTTCTCATGATGAATTCGACTGTTGTTTGAAGTTCCTCTTTAACTCCATATAGCTTTGAGTTTAGTGTTGAGTCATTGGGCCAGTATATCTTTCTTAACTGGTCATACAGAGGACAGTCCTGTAGAACATGCTCAGCAGTTTGTTCGTTTAATCCACATGTGCACAGTGGTGAAGCAGACAATCGTAGCTTGTGCATGTGTTTATTCAGTTTGTTATGCCCTGTCCTGAGTCGAAAAATAGTTGTCTGTCCCTGCCGGTCGAGAGTGTGATAGTCGTCTTTGGGTTGGTTCTGTTCTCTTCTGATAGTCTGGATAGCTCTCTTTTTCTCAAAGTATGTGACTTCATTATCTTCTTGTTCACATTCTCCTCCCTTTTTTGCAAGTTTATCTGCCTTTTCATTTCCGGGTACACCACAATGAGATGGTACCCACTGAAGTATGGTTCTCTTTTTGGCAGCTACCTTGTTTAGATCATTTCTCAGATGCGGGAGTTTACCACCCTTGAGAGCTTGCAGGACAGACAGTGCATCTGTGAGGATGACTACCTGGTGGCAGTCAGAGTTGGTGTTATAAATCATATGTGCAGCTTGCTCTAGAGCTTGAACCTCAGCTGTATAGTTGGAACAGAATTTACCAGTGGGAATGTGCCTAGTCTCATAGTGGTTGTCAGGATATGAGATAAAGATACCGGCACCTCCATTCCTAACAGCATTAGTTGCTGATCCATCTGTATAGGCATGTATCCATGATTGATTGGGATAGCTTTCTTGGATCATACTCAATGTAGCAGTTCGTTTTTTGCAGATCATTATACTCACATCCACTTGTGAGACCACTGACTGATGTATTAATTTGGAGGGCACTGCTGGCCTGCTCCCATGGTACAGGGTATAGGGTGGGCTTCAGTGGTGTTGTCTTCATGGATAGGTCTTCTTGATGCTGTCTTATAAGTCTTTTCCCCCGATGCACAAAGCTGCTACGCTTTAGACGTCCCAATGCCAGATCATCTAGTCTTGCCTTCATTGGGTGCATTGCATACTGTTGTACTTTTCCATCTGGATCATGGTTTTTTGTGTCTCTTCTATGGGACAATGTCTGTAATCCAGCAACCTTCTGCATCTCTGTTATTGGTGTAGTTTTCATGGCTCCTGTAATGAGCCTTCTTGATCTTCTTGTCCGATCGCATCTTTGATGATTACACCGTCAGACGAGTTCTCATGATGAATTCGACTGTTGTTTGAAGTTCCTCTTTAACTCCATATAGCTTTGAGTTTAGTGTTGAGTCATTGGGCCAGTATATCTTTCTTAACTGGTCATACAGAGGACAGTCCTGTAGAACATGCTCAGCAGTTTGTTCGTTTAATCCACATGTGCACAGTGGTGAAGCAGACAATCGTAGCTTGTGCATGTGTTTATTCAGTTTGTTATGCCCTGTCCTGAGTCGAAAAATAGTTGTCTGTCCCTGCCGGTCGAGAGTGTGATAGTCGTCTTTGGGTTGGTTCTGTTCTCTTCTGATAGTCTGGATAGCTCTCTTTTTCTCAAAGTATGTGACATCATTATCTTCTTGTTCACATTCTCCTCCCTTTTTTGCAAGTTTATCTGCCTTTTCATTTCCGGGTACACCACAATGAGATGGTACCCACTGAAGTATGGTTCTCTTTTTGGCAGCTACCTTGTTTAGTTCATTTTTCAGATGCGGGAGTTTACCACCCTTGAGAGCTTGCAGGACAGACAGTGCATCTGTGAGGATGACTACCTGGTGGCAGTCAGAGTTGGTGTTATAAATCATATTTGCAGCTTGCTCTAGAGCTTGAACCTCAGCTGTATAGTTGGAACAGAATTTACCAGTGGGAATGTGCCTAGTCTCATAGTGGTTGTCAGGATATGAGATAAAGATACCGGCACCTCCATTCCTAACAGCATTAGTTGCTGATCCATCTGTATAGGCATGTATCCATGATTGATCGGGATAGCTTTCTTGGATCATACTCAATGTAGCAGTTCGTTTTTGCAGATCATTATACTCACATCCACTTGTGAGACCACTGACTGTTGTATTAATTTGGAGGGCACTGCTGGCCTGCTCCCATGGTACAGGGTATAGGGTGGGCTTCAGTGGTGTTGTCTTCATGGATAGGTCTTCTTGATGCTGTCTTATAAGTCTTTTCCCCCGATGCACAAAGCTGCTACGCTTTAGACGTCCCAATGCCAGATCATCTAGTCTTGCCTTCATTGGGTGCATTGGCATACTGTTGTACTTTTCCATCTGGATCATGGTTTTTGTGTCTCTTCTATGGGACAATGTCTGTAATCCAGCAACCTTCTGCATCTCTGTTATTGGTGTAGTTTTCATGGCTCCTGTAATGAGCCTGAGAGCTTGATTTTGCACCTTGTCCAAAGACTGCAGATGTGAGTTAGCAGCTGATGACCATGCTGCTGAGCTAAACTCTAAGTGTGGTCTTATTACTCCATTATAAATCTTCTTTAGATTTCGTTCATTTGCTCCCCAGTTGGTACCTGCTAATTTTCTGAGTATGCCTAGTCGTCTTCGGGCCTTTCCTTCTGCATTTTCAATATGCTTATTCCATGTAAGCCTTTGGTCAAATGTCACCCCAAGATAGGTGGGGTAGCTTTCTTCCTTGATCACGGTTGTCCCTAGGTGTATGTTAGCTGATTTGTCCTTGGGGCGAGGGAGAACAGTGTTGTGGAGGTTTTGTCTGTGTTTATTGTGATAAGCCATTTCTCTGCCCATGACACTAGCATGTCTGCTGCCCGCTGCATTCTATAATTTGCTGTGGTGACATTTTCATCAGCGCACCAGAGTACTAGGTCATCTGCATATAAGGCAGCTTTAACTCCTGCAGGGAGATCTTTCACCAGGTCATTGATGTAAACAAGGAAGAGTGTTGGGGAAATTACTCCTCCTTGAGGTACCCCCTGATGGAGCAACACTTTTCTGCTCTGCAGACCGTCAAGAGTGACTCTAGTTCTCCTGTTATGCAAGTATGACTGGATCCATTTCATCATGTTGCCTTGGATTCCACTTCTCCTAAGTTTTGCAATGAGGCCATCTTTCCACACCTTGTCAAAGGCCTGCTTGAAGTCGACCCAGATCGTTAGGACCTTTTTCTTCTCCTGGAAGGCATCTTCTATTGCTTGAGACAAGTAAGTAACTTGGTCTTCTATACTGTAGCATTCTCTAAATCCAGCTTGTTCCGGCACCAGGATCTGCTCAGACTCTAAATACCATTTCAATCTGTGGTTGACTATTCGCTCCATAGTCTTCCCAACACAGCTTGTGAGACTGATTGGCCGGTAACTTGCAGCCTCGGTCTTACATTTCCCTTTCTTTAGTATGGGTATTGTGATGGCTTCTCTCCATACTTGGGGTACCGTTCCTTTCAACCAGCTGTGGTTGAATATCTCAAGCAGTTTTGTCTTTGCTGCTGAGCTCAGATTTACTAGCATTTCGTTGCTGATTTTGTCTGGGCCGGGTGACTTTTGAAACTTAAGCTTGGAAATAGCCTTCTGTAGTTCTCCTAGTGTGATGGGTTCCCTCATTGGGCCAGGAGTATCTGTCTGTCCCATGGTTGCCAGTATTTCTTTTCTTATCTCTCTCTGATGGTCTATGTTAATGGGTAAGTTGCTTTCTGAACTGTATCTTCTAGCAAACAAGTCTGCAGCTTGTTTTTCCTCTGAAAAGTTTGCCACCTTCATCCAATGTGATAGTCTGCCTTGGTGAGGAATGCTCTTCATTTAGAGACTTGACTAATCTCCAAAGTTTCCTGCCGTCTTTCTCAAGGTTCAGCGATGCCGTTTTAGTTCTCCAGCTTTTCCGCTTTTCTTCTAGCTTTGTTCTCTGAAACTCTGCTACAGCCTTTTTCCATTTGTTGTGAGTTTCAAGTGAAGGCTGAGACTCTGCGTCCTTTCTAGCCTTGTCCATAGCTTCCTGACGTTCTTGGAGTGTGCTGGACCAGTATGGTATGTAGTTACGCCGGCATCCTTTGGGAATGGTTTCTTTTGCAGCTTGTAGTATGCATCTGTTGAAGTCTTTTACCACTTCATTAATGTCTCTGTTCTGTACCTTGAGGGTAGACAGCAGCGTGTTCACCTGATGCCTGAATAAACCCCAGTTGGCTTTTTTGTAGTTCCATCTTGTAATGGCTGGGCCTGTACTGAGAGTTGCACTCTGGACAGTAAGAAAGATTGGGCGATGGTCGCTTCCCCCTAGTTGGTCTCCTACTTCTCTACTAATAGATCCAGCTATATCTGGTGTGGAGAAGGCAAGATCTGGTGTTGAGGTTGTGTGCCATCCTCTGGAGTAGAAGGTAGGAGTATCTGTGGCATTATTGACTAGGATTAGGGAGTGATCATCTTGCCAAGTTTCAACCTCTTCACCTCTGTGATCCAGATGGTTATAGCCCCAGCTCTGGGAGTGGCTATTAAAGTCTCCAACTGCTATAAAGTTGGTGGCTGGTACCTGTATAGAGCTGAGACTCAGGGGTTTGTTGTTCGGACAGTAATAGTTCAGGAGTTCTATTTCCATCTTGTCTACCTTTATCTGCAGCAGCTGATATTCTGCTCCATCCATGAAGGTTTTCCTTTCGTGTGCAGGAATGTTATTCCTTACAAGAGTAAGTACTCCTCCTTTTCGTCTATCTTGTCTGTCGGATCTGAAGCATTGATATCCCCTTATTTTAAAGGTTTGATCTGCTTTCAAGTGAGTCTCTTGGATACAGCAAACACTGACTTGCTTCTCATACAAGATGTTTTCCAGCTCTGTCTTTTTGCTGTATCCAGCCTGCTTGCTGTTCACTCCCTCTGCATTCCAGTGCATCATGACAAGTGGCACTCTGGGTTTCTCTTTTTCTGTTTTGTTTTGGTCAGTAGTTCTCCTCCGCCGTCTGTTGACTCCACAAGACGGTCTAGAGGGTCCTCCAGTAGCTGAGGGTGGGCTCTGTCGAGGCTCAGAGCCCGGCACTGCACCTGCCTGGTGGAGCTCCACAGGGCGAGCACCAGAACGAGATTTATTTGACGGTGTACTCTCCATAGAAAAAAAAAAAGCGAGTTGCATGATACTGTGGTTTCCGGTGCGCCTTCTGGCCCAGTATCTACGACTTTAGCACCTGTTCAACGGGAGAGTGGGCTCATCCCTAATCTGTTTATGTTCCCAGTAGTAGACTATTCGCAAGCAGCCTGGGGGTGTCACTGCTCTGCGCGGACCTTGTTTACCGAGGCGGCGTCCGAGCTCGTATGGTGAAAATATGGTTGCGTTATCTTCAAAATAGCCCTGTCTTTCCCGTGGCTTTTCTGCCATCCTGCAACTTTGAGTTAGGGAGTTCTGAGCTCCAGTCTCTTTCCCAGGCATTTTATCCTGGCCTGGCACGCATACAGAGGACCCCACTTCTGGTTCTAAGTTAGCAGTTGGGGATAGGTGGGGTAGCACACTGTGCATTCCCCGTCATCCAGGGGGGCTCTCCAACTATGCAGAGCTTGCACAATGCTGTGCTCTGGTTCTGGGCTCTCCCAAGGAATCCTCACGTCCTGCACAGAGCCACTTCCCGATACCCACCACCTGCCAACCCTCCATTGTAGAAATCTCCTGCATGCGGCCATCCAGTCAAGAGCCAGTATTAAGTCTGGTGCCCAAGTGATCCCCCCAAGCTCAGTGTGCAATGCTGGGTTCTCATCATGCTGCAACACAGGAGGGATTGTGATGCTCAGCCATCTCTCTCAATTCTGCACCGATAAGTGACATCGGGGACTTAACTTTGCCTCAGTACTGGGAGGCCCCGTTTCCGGGTACACCACACACAGCCAATTGAGGCAACGGTCGCCATGGGCGTGATAGACGACAAACAGTGAAGAATGAGGCAAGAAAGCATTTAACCCATGAAGTGGGGGTGGATTGGTGCAGACCAGAGCATGTACCACTCGCCGGTGGGTTCTGCATCTACACCTATAGGGTTCCACCCACTCCTCAGCCCATTTAGTCTGGCCCCTCACCCAGGACCTGTCCGGCTTGGGTGACCCTGCCAGGAGTAAAACTCCCGCCGGCATAGCTCCCGGGATCATTGAGGCGCTCAAGCTCTCCAACCACGGCAAGGTAGGCTTACATGTGGAGAGTTCATGGCTCCTGTAATGAGCCTGAGAGCTTGATTTTGCACCTTGTCCAAAGACTGCAGATGTGAGTTAGCAGCTGATGACCATGCTGCTGAGCTAAACTCTAAGTGTGGTCTTATTACTCCATTATAAATCTTCTTTAGATTTCGTTCATTTGCTCCCCCAGTTGGTACCTGCTAATTTTCTGAGTATGCCTAGTCGTCTTCGGGCCTTTCCTTCTGCATTTTCAATATGCTTATTCCATGTAAGCCTTTGGTCAAATGTCACCCCAAGATAGGTGGGGGTAGCTTTCTTCCTTGATCACGGTTGTCCCTAGGTGTATGTTAGCTGATTTGTCCTTGGGGCGAGGGAGAACAGTGTTGTGGAGGTTTTGTCTGTGTTTATTGTGATAAGCCATTTCTCTGCCCATGACACTAGCATGTCTGCTGCCCGCTGCATTCTATAATTTGCTGTGGTGACATTTTCATCAGCGCACCACAGTACTAGGTCATCTGCATATAAGGCAGCTTTAACTCCTGCAGGGAGATCTTTCACCAGGTCATTGATGTAAACAAGGAAGAGTGTTGGGGAAATTACTCCTCCTTGAGGTACCCCCTGATGGAGCAACACTTTTCTGCTCTGCAGACCGTCAAGAGTGACTCTAGTTCTCCTGTTATGCAAGTATGACTGGATCCCTTTCTCCTAAGTTTTGCAATGAGGCCATCTTTCCACACCTTGTCAAAGGCCTGCTTGAAGTCGACCCAGATCATTAGGACCTTTTTCTTCTCCTGGAAGGCATCTTCTATTGCTTGAGACAAGTAAGTAACTTGGTCTTCTATACTGTAGCATTCTCTAAATCCAGCTTGTTCTGGCACCAGGATCTGCTCAGACTCTAAATACCATTTCAATCTGTGGTTGACTATTCGCTCCATAGTCTTCCCAACACAGCTTGTGAGACTGATTGGCCGGTAACTTGCAGCCTCTGTCTTACTTTTCCCTTTCTTTAGTATGGGTATTGTGATGGCTTCTCTCCATACTTGGGGTACCGTTCCTTTCAACCAGCTGTGGTTGAATATCTCAAGCAGTTTTGTCTTTGCTGCTGAGCTCAGATTTACTAGCATTTCGTTGCTGATTTTGTCTGGGCCGGGTGACTTTTGAAACTTAAGCTTGGAAATAGCCTTCTGTAGTTCTCCTAGTGTGATGGGTTCCCTCATTGGGGCAGGAGTTCTTCTTCTTCTTCTTCTTCTTTCGTTCGCTTGAAATATATTGTCTATATCTGCAATGTTGTTTCTTGTATAAACTTCACTGTCTTTTGTAGTTCATACAGGGGTCCATATAGTTTTGCTTCCAGTGTTGTTTCTCTGGGCCAGTGGGTTTGCCTCAATATATCATATTCGGGGCAATCTTGCAGTACGTGCTCCGCTGTCTGGGGTGCCTGTCCACATGTACACATGGCTGAATTGCCAATCTTGAATTTTGTATACATGTGGCTGCGGAGGCGGTTGTGTCCTGTTCTGAGGCGCAGAATGACTATTTGTTCTGATCTGTTCATAGCTTGGTAGTCATCCTGCGTTGATGTTGGTGGCTTTCTGATAGATTTGATCATCTTTTTTCTTCTGATGGTACGTTACTGGTACATCCGGTTGTTCGTCTGCAGCACCTTCTTTAGCCAGTCCGTCTGCTCTCTCGTTTCCTGGTATTCCACAATGAGACGGTATCCACTGCATGGCGACCCTGCGCTGGTTGCACAGTTCAGAAAGTAGGGCCTGTATAACTGGCAATTTTCTGGACTGAAGTGCTTGGAGTGCTGATCTTGCATCTGTCAGGAATACTACAGGCTGTGGACCGAGATTGGTGTTCAGTAGTTTCTCAGTTGCCACCTTGATTGCCTGGACTTCTGCATCATAGTTGTTACAGAATTTCCCCGTTGGTACTCTGACCGTATCCCTAGTGTTGTTTGGGTATTCTATGTACACTCCTGCTCCTCCATTCTTTACTGCATTCTGTGCTGACCCATCCGTGTATACTCGGACCCAGAGGTCCTGTGGGTATTTATCATCCAGGAAACTGAGAGTGACTGTCCTACGTTGCACGCTGTTCTGTTCATCCCTGTCGAATATTCCTTTCACTTTTGTGTGGATGTGTACTGGTAGTCCATGCTCCTCTCTCCAAGGGGTTTGTTCTGGCACAGACTTTAGAGGGCTGTTAACTTCAGGCAGGTCTGAGGTTTGTCTACGAAATCGTTTGGCCTGGTGGATAAAGCTGCTTCTTTTCAGTCGCCCCATTGCTAGGTTTTGGAATCTGTCCTTCATTGGATGGCTCGGCATACAGAGGAACTTTTCTGCCTGTGTTAGCACTTTCGTGTCTCTGCGTTCTCTCAGTGCTTGTATCCTCCCCATTTTCTCCATCTCCACTATAGGCGTTGATTTCATTGCCCCCGTGATGACCCTAAGCGCCTGGTTTTGCACCTTATCTAGCTCTTGTAATGTGGTGTTTGATGCTGGACACCACGCAGCTGACCCATATTCCAGGTGTGGTCGTATGCCCTGCTGGTAAACTTTACTAAGTATTTTCCCGCTGGCTCCCCATGTGGTTCCACTTAGTTTTCTCAGGATGGCTAGCTTCCTCCTGGCCTTTGTTGCTGCCTTGTTGATGTGCTGCTTCCATGTCAGCCTATCATCGAATGTAACTCCGAGATAGGTGGGTTGTTTATCTTCTCTCAGGAGCTCTTTGTTTATCTTGATGACACCAGCTTTTTGTTTGGGAGAGAGGGTGAAGAGCGTAGTGCTGCACTTGTCTGTGTTGATGCTGACACACTATCTATTTGCCCATGAGGTTAAGGCATCTATAGCTCTTTGTAGCAGTTTGGTGGCCACTGTTGCATGCTCATCTGTGCACCATATTACCAGGTCATCAGCGTACATTGCCACTTTCATTCCATGTGGTAGTTCAGCAACCAGGTCATTGATGTAGACTAGGAAAAGTGTGGGGGACAGAACCCCTCCCTGAGGGACGCCATGACGCAGTAGAATTTTCTTACTCTTGAGGCCATCTAGTTGTACTCGGGCTCTTCTGTTATGCAAGTATGCTTTCACCCATTTGTACATCTTACCATTCACTCTATAATTTCTCAGTTTCTTCAGAAGCCCTTCTTTCCAAACCTTGTCAAATGCTTTTCTTAGATCTATCCATGCTGCTAGTACCAGTTTCTTATCTTGGAACGCATCCTCAATCTCTTGGGAAAGGTAAGTTGCCTGATCTTCGGTGGAATAACACTGCCTAAAGCCCGCCTGCTGTGGTACAAGAAGGTTTTCACTTTCAAGGTACCACTGTAGCCTGAGGTTGATGATACGTTCCATTGTTTTGCAGAGGCAGCTTGTAAGGCTGATTGGTCTGTAGCTGGAGGCAGTGGAACTGTCTTTTCCTGGTTTTAGGAGTGGTATCATGATTGCTTCCCTCCAGGTCTGTGGAACTCTGCCTGAGTTCCAACAGATATTGAAGATCTGCAGCAGCTTTGTTTTTGCTGCGGTTCCCAAGTTCTTAATCATTTCATTGGACACTCCATCAACTCCTGGCGACTTTCTCATTTTCAATTTGGATATTGCAAGCTCCAGTTCTCTGAATGTGATTGGTGCCTCCATAACTTCAGGTATGGTTCCATCTCGTCCTGCGTGTTGTTTCTCACGAGTCTCCTGTTGCTTCTCTGGGCTAACTTCGATGTTGTTGTCTTTAGCAAAGGAGTCTGCAAAGTGATCAGCTGCCTGTTTTCCCATGAGGATGTTTCCATCTTTGTACAGAGCAATCCTTGAGTTTCTCTCTGTACCTTCATCGTTAAGTTGCTTTACCAGCTTCCACAGTTTCCTCGTATCTCTTTCAAAGTTCAAGGACTCTGTTTTCTCCTTCCAGCTTCTTCGCCTGGCCTGCAACTTGGCCCTTTGAAATTTGGCCTTAGCTTGCTGGTAGTTATTGTGGTGTTCTTGGCATGGACTGGTCTCTGCCTGCTTTCGAGATGTTTCCACGTCGTTGTGCAGCTGCTCTAGTTCACTATTCCAATATGGTTTGTAGTGCTTACGAGCCCCTCTAGGTATTGTTTCACGAGCAGCCTGTAATATGCATCTGCTGAATTCATCAACTAGCTTATTGATGTCTTTGTCTACAGTCAGATCTCTAGCCAGTATACTAGTACGGTGCTGGTACATTGTCCAGTCTGCCTTCTTGTAGTTCCACCTAGAGAGAGTGCTGCTCTCCTTGACAAGTTCATTTTCCACAATTAGGAAGACTGGCCGGTGGTCGCTGCCTCCAAGTTGTTTCCCTACAACGCGTGTGGTGTTCCACTCCAAGCTGGGTGAGTGGAATGCCAGGTCTGGTGTAGAGGTGGTGTGCCATGATCTCGAGTAGAAGGTTGGTGGGTCGATTGGCTGGTTAATCAGGATAAGCCCATTGTCATCCTGCCAGTTTTCAAGCTCCTCACCTCTCCTGTCCATGTGATCATAGCCCCAGCTCTGTGAGTGGCTGTTGAAGTCTCCGCATACAATCAGTCTTTCTTTTGCTGGGATTGTATCTAGTGCCAGTGGGCGGTCGCTCGGACAGTAGTAGTTGAGCAGGTGGAATTCTGAACTTTCTGTCCTGAGATGAAGCATCTGGTATTCCGCCCCCTCCATATATGTTTCAAGCTGACATGCACTGATGTTATTCCTCACGAGTGTCAGTATTCCACCTTTTCGCCTGTCTATTCGGTCAGATCGGTAGCACTGGTAGCCTCTGATTTTGAAGGCTATGTCTTTGTTGAGGTGGGTTTCTTGCAAGCAACATACATTTACTTGCTCTTCATTCAAGATATTTTCGAGCTCTAATTTTTTGCTGTAGCCGTCTTTTTTACTATTGACGCCTTCAGCATTCCAGTGCATTATTTTAAATGGTCTTTTCTTTGCTTGGCCAGTAGCTCTATTCTCATGCCTCCTGGCTCCCCGGGGCAATTGAGAAGGACCCCCAGTAGTAGGGGTTGGGCCCTTCCGAGGCAGAGGGCCCGGCACTGCGCCTGCCTGGGTGTCCGTCACAGGGCGAGTGCCATAACGTTTTGCAGATATAGGCATACTTCCCATAGCGCTAATGCGTGGCATCCTGATTGCTGTGGTGCGCCTCTTGGCTGGTTGCCTTCTTCTTCAGCACCTTGACTTGCTAGGGCAGACTGTGGTCTTGCTCGAGTCTAGGAGGGCCTGGCCAGTCTTGGTTTTTCAGCCGCTGATGGCTGTACTTGAGCCCCATCTCCACGTCAAGGAGCTGGCCTTGATGGGGATTGGGGCAGGAGTATCTGTCTGTCCCATGGTTGCCAGTATTTCTTTTCTTATCTCTCTCTGATGATCTATGTTAATGGGTAAGTTGCTTTCTGAACTGTATCTTCTAGCAAACAAGTCTGCAGCTTGTTTGCCTCTGAAAAGTTTGCCACCTTCATCCAATGTGATAGTCTGCCTAGGTGAGGAACGCTCTTCATTTAGAGACTTGACTAATCTCCAAAGTTTCCTGCCATCTTTCTCAAGGTTCAGCGATGCCGTTTTAGTTCTCCAGCTTTTCCGTTTTTCTTCTAGCTTTGTTCTCTGAAACTCTGCTACAGCCTTTTTCCATTTGTTGTGAGTTTCAAGTGAAGGCTGAGAGCTCTCTCTTCCAAACCTCTACACCTCACGGTAGAAGGGGAACGATTAAGTAAGTAAGTATATGAGTGCGAACAATGAAGTTGAAGAAGAAGTCCAGTTTGTTTTTCTTGTCTTTTGTCTCTTTATCCATCAGTTTACATACATTTAGAAGTACAGACAAACATAGCTACATACATCTAACAACTACAGATGCTCATAGACTTTTAGTCACAAATAAAGACACACATACAGGGATATAACCAGATACGTGCCAGTGGAACAAGAGAGGATAAGAAAGTGATGGCAATAGGTAGGGCACACTGTTAAGGATAACATTAATATGTTGCTACACACAGGCATATATCCATTGATTTGAGGAGATATAGCTGTCTGTAGTAAAGTCAGTTTTTGTGTACGATTTTTCACTTATATTGAACGCAGCTTTACTTGCTACGTCACCAGTCACTAATGACGTAATATATCACGTGCTTTTACACTCTAGCGGTCAGCTGTCTTGGCCTTTCGTATTTTTCAGTCATCTGGAGTAGATGTACATTTTTCAAGCTCCCTAAGATTGTGGAGACTTGTATTCTGATGTTCAATGGCATTTTTATTAATAAAGGCCGCCACTTACTGATATTATGCAGGATGGTACATTAACTTACCCAGAAGTTATTACAATATCCAGGGAGTATTTTTTCGAATAATGCATCTAAGATTTTTGCCATGAATATTTCTGCCACATTGCTTGGGTCCTCGTGGTCTACGCAAACCTCTAGACACAACGGCTAGAATTAAGGAGAGGAGAGGATTGTATTATATTTCATTGCCACTTATTATAAGATGTCTATGATTGAGATAAACAAAGCGGCAGATAACAACGTCATGAATGAAGCGGAACGTGAACCAGAACCTAGCATAGAGGAAGTCCGGAACGCAATCAAACACTTAAAAAGTGGAAAATCTCCTGGTTGTGATGAAATAACAGATGAAATGATACAGGCAGGAGGAGAAAGCAGCGCTCATATATACCATGCATTATGCTGCAAGATCTGGCAAAGCGGAATTTGGCCCAAGGAATGGAAAAGATCAATTTACATACCCTTGCCAAAAAAGGGCAACCTGAAACTGTGCACAAACTACAGAATTATAGCTCTTATAAGCCATGCCAGCAAATACTATTACAAATCAGAATGGTTTGAAGTACAGAAAGGAGTAAGACAAGGCTGTACCCTTTCCCCTTACCTGTTTAACATTTATGCCGAGAATATCATGAGAAACGTAAGAGATGACCAAGAACACACAGAGTTTGACTCATTTAACATCGGCGGGTACCAGATCCTGGAAATCAGATATGCTGACGACACAGTCCTCCTATCGACCAACCCAGAAGGACTTGAACAATTAATTCTGTCCACCAAAAAACACAGCGAGGCCCAGAATCTATACCTAAACACCAAGAAGACCAAAGTATTGACAACAGACAAAGTAAAGACCAAACCAGAAATTGAAATTGATAACGAAGAACTGGAAAGTGTTAATGAATTCGAATACTTAGGATCAATCATCAACACCTCTGGCGACTGTGCAGTAGAAATTAAAAGAAGACTTGCAATTGCTTCACATAAACTAATACAGATGAAAAACCTATGGCAAGGCACAAGCAAAGAAACAAAGTTACAACTGATCAGAGCATGTATATTCCCAGTAGCAACATACGGCTGCGAGACTTGGACACTCAATAAAACAGTTGCAAAAAAGATTACATCATTCAAAATGAAATGCTACAGAAGGATGCTGAGAATACCCTGGACAGAAAAAAAGACCAACAGAGAAGTATTGCACTCACTAAACGTACAGGAACATTGGCTCCTAAATACCATCGCAATAAGGAAGCTGCAATTTTTCGGTCATATAAAAAGACATAATAGTCTGGAAAAAACAGTGATGGAAGACATGGTCCCTGGAAAAAGGGGAAGGGGTCGACCTAGACGACGGTGGACCCAGGACATCACAGAGAGTCTGAACTTGTCTTTGGCTGATGCAGGTCGACTTGCCCAGAATCAAGATGCATTCAGAGCAGCTGTAATGGAGACAACGTTCTGGAAAGAATACGTCACATGATGATGATGATGATTGAGATTTATGGACAGAAGACTGACTATGAAGAACTACATTGTTGATACATTCTTCCATGCCACATATATTATTACTTGATGGAGCCAGTTTTAATGAGAATAAACTTTTTGCCATGTTTGCTGTGGACCTGCCACTTGCCGGCTCATGTTGTGCTGATTTGTCCTGAATGACTGCCCATTATCATTTGCGTTACATAGTCGATGTACTCTACAAGATCGACTGTTGTATTTGTATTCGTCACATCTAAGCCGTAACACACACTGAGGAAACATGTTAACATAACATGGCAGTCCTTATTTTGAAATTCCCAGGGTAAGAGAAGTAGAGGGGGACAAAAAAACGTAGAGAAGAGAACTGGAGATAGAAATGGAAGGGATGACGGAGACCTGGAAAGACCTTGACCTGATGGCATGGAACAGGAGAACTTGGCATACGTTTGTTGAACGTCTGTTCTCATCATGTAGCTAAATGGTTAAAAAATGATTGAATGACACAGAGACACATAAACATCTACTGACATATATAGACATTACACATAGATGCATACATACACATATACACAAACAGACATGTGGAGGTAATCATATGCAAGTGTGCACACAGACAAACATCGGTAGTGGTAGCCTCCTCCAGATATGACTGGCGGTGGATAGTGCGGCCTTGAGGGGATAGTCCTCAACTGCTGTTTTTGCCTGCTGCTCCTGTCAGATATACACTGGTACAAACTTACATTCAGATGCCATAGAGACTTTCACATTCTTCTGTTTGTAAATGTTGAGTTGTATTGGCTGTTCACATCTAATATGTGTATCTAATGTTTGTATCCAGGGCTGGGAGGAATCAGTTGATGCTGCCATCACTCTTCTGTTGCGAACAGTGATGGCAAAGTCTGGTAAGGAGCTGGCAGTCAACCCAAGCCCTCTGACCCTTCCTGAGGATACATCCAGAGTCAAAAAACATATAGCCTTGTTCTGTGATAGGATAGGCAAGGGAGCCAGGCTTGTTGATGGCTTAAAAGGTATTATAGGGTTAAGATTTCAGTGATTTTAACTTTATATAATTCATTCAACAGGTAGACATGTTATTTTGGTGCACATAGATAGGGGATATAGATTGTGGAATGATAGGAAATTATATTGTTTCTTTTGTCCCAGTGAGGACTTTTTTTTCACACCACTATCACACAGGTAAGGTAAAGGAACCCGTTACACACCCATTGAGGCATATTGGGAATATGGTGTTAGGCCCATATTAACTTGACCGTCGGCACACGCCGGCCGCCTTAACCTTCCCAGAGTTGCTCTGGTACCCATTTGGGGCTGGGTCGACCCAGGAGCCGTTTGTGGCCTAAAAAATTCCCGCCTCATCTGGGGATCGAACCATAGACCACCGCTAGGAAGCCAGTGCACTAACCACTATGCTACCGCGGCTTCCACACAGGTGCTTGCATAAAATAAGATTGAAATTTTATGACAAGATCAGCAACGTGTAACTGATGATAAGTACCAGTGAAAAAAGAGATGACAAGAAGACGCTGGTGATGGATTGGACACACATTGAGGAAACCTGTTGATAGCTCTACAAGGTAGTCCTTGTTCTGGAGTCCCCAGGGCAAGAGAAGTGGAGGCAGACATGGAGAAGAGAGCTGGAGACAGAAAGCAAATGATGAGGAAGATGAAAGATCTTAGGGACAGAAAATTTGGCATGTGTTTGTTGAAGGCCTATGCTCCTTTGGGGAGCCGAAGGGTAATGATTGATTAAAGACAGTACAGACTAAATGCTGGCGATGGATAGGATATACGTTGAAGAGCCTGATTATAGCATTACAAGACCATCCTTAATCTGGAATCTCCAAGGTAAAAGAGTCAGAGGACGACAGAAAAACGTGCGGAAGAGAACTAGATACAGGCGTGAAAAGAGTGAAGAAGACATGGAAAGATCTTGAATGGATGGCACAGGACAGGAGGGACTACTAGCGCAAGTTTGTTGAAGACTTATACTTCTTAGGGAGCTAATGTGTAATAATGATGATGATGTTATTGTAGCAAAAATACAACAAAGTCCATTATGTCTGTTACAGCAGCAGCAGTGTAGCATTGTTTTTCTGCTGACCCAATTTCATAAATGGTGAGGATTCATTCTTGTGTATGTGTCCATAACATTTTGTACTTTTATTTTTCTTTCTGGTTTCATTCCTTACAGAGCATACAGCTACCACTACCGTTGGCCCACCCTCTAGCAAGAAGTCTACTTTTCTTCTTTGATCCTTAGCCACAAACCGTCAAAGCAGCCAGTGACCATCATACCTGGTGGCATCTTGTAGAGCAGCAACAAACTGTTTCCTTTTTGTTCGGTCGGCGGCCATCCTTCGTACATTGCCCCAACTCTGGTTCATTCTTTGCATCTCTGCCTCCACAGTTCTTCGCCAAGTTATATTTGGTCGGCCTCTCTTTCACTTTCCTTCGGGTGTCCATAGCAAAGCTGTTCTTGTAATGGCATCGGGGTTCCTTCTGAGGACATGGCCAACCCAACTCCAGCATCTGTCAGCTATGATGGTGTGTATGTCCTCTTGGTTACTCCGAATAAATATACTACTGGACAAAAGTTAAGGGCCGCTATTCAGTTTAGACAAGGTTTATATAATTGATTGGCAAACTGTAAAGACAAGTGAAAATGTCATTAAAACTGAGCTTAGAGAAATGTGTATACATTTCTGTGTGCACTAGATTAATTTTTTTTAAATGTCCAAAAACTGAGTCACTTTAACCTGCACGTAAAAATTGCCATTGTTGCTGCAAAAACTCGTGGTTTTTGCAACACACCCCACTAGTTCAAAAGGTGAAAAAGTGAGTTGAATTTCTTTTTGTTAGTAAGTCACACATTATTAAAAAAACTTTACTGATCTTTTCCACGGATGAATCAACTTTATTTTGTAATAAATTGTTTACACCTGGTTGCATTTATTTGGTCCATAGTGGAGTTTTTCTTGGTGGCCCTTAACTTTTGTCCAGTAGTATAGTTCTTAGTTGGTGATGGTATACTGCCAAAAGATTAGGAGAATTTTCCTTAGGCACATTGTATGGAAGGAGGACAGTTTCGACATCTACCTGATGAGGTTGCTAACGCCAAACATGGCCTTCTTAGTTTCCTCTTAAGACATGCCTCCGGAAACAGTGGTCTGTTCTTTCTATTTCATGTTAGACACACCAGGGGTAAGCAGTCCTGAACAAAGAAAGAGCAGACACACCAGGGGTAAGCAGTCCTGAACAAAGAAAGAGCAGACACACCAGGGGTAAGCAGTCCTGAACAAAGAAAGAGCACCACATCCTGATGTCAATAAAACACAAAAAGGAGAATAAAATTACCCTGAATACCTTAATTCATGTCATTCAAGGCAACCAATATGACGTTGTGCATAGGGCTAGCAACCTTATCATGTAAAACAATGCCACAGATACCACATCAGCAAGAGCATGTGACTGCTTGGTGCAGGATTCCCTTGAGACCAGCTGCAGTGGTAGCTCCATGCTCAGTAGGGAGGACAAAGGGAAAATAAAGTTTATGTTGAATACCTTAATTATAACCAAAAATTACGTTGAATAGAGTAAACTTTCAGCTGAGATGAAGGATGAATGTAGGCATATAGAGCTCATCTCTTGCGATTTTGCTGTATCCCTACGACTTCTAAATTAAATAAAAAGAGACAAATTTGTTCATTCACAGACAAGAAAGAAAAGACTGTTCTGATGTCAACATCCAAAACAATTTTGGAGACAAGTGAAAATGAGGTGCCCCAGGACCAGCCTGCTGTAGGTGACATTTTGAACCCCAAGTACAAATCAGGCAAGAAGGTTAAAAAAGACAAGGCCCAAAAGTATTTTGGTCTGCCACAAGAAGACAGACAGGAAGCAGGTCAGTCTAAGACATAATTGCATTATACAGTGCATTCGACTTAAGTGGAACTCACTTACAATTTTTTTGCTAAAGTAGAAGCATTTCTGAAGATCAAATGTCTTCTTTGGCTTTGTTAAAAAACTCCGTTATGGTGAATTCTGGTAAATAGACTTTTCGGATAAGACAAAGTAATTTTTCTGTCCCAGCTAAAATTTGGACTCATAAGTAAAAGTTCTGCCTTCATCTCATAAGTTACAATACTACTGGGCCGTACTTTATTTTTTTGGTGAACAGGTGAATAAACATCCGAGCTTCTGTCAGTACTTTACAACACTAATGTCCATTAAAAAGAGATTGCATTAAACTCTAACAGCAATGAGACTACACATTTGAAATCTGAAGACAAACCAAGAGTGAAAACTAAGGCTTATGCATTGTAAATAATAAACATAATCCAGTATTTGGCAGGCACTCATAAAAAAAAGAAAGAAAGATTATATTAGAGAACAGAAAATTTCTGAGGTCAGGAGCATTAACTCTTACATCGGCTTACTTGTCCTGCATTCACTCTAAGAATCCGTTTAGGAACCGCTAATAGAGCATGCAAAAATACCAAGCCAAAATGAGATTCGAACGTTTTTACACTTGCTACAATGCTACTAAAAAAAAACTAGACACTACATTTTAGGCTTCGCTTTTGAAAACTTTAAATGATACAGAAATAAACATTTTAAATCAGAATACCTGTTTCTGATTGGTTAAAATAATTGCTTCATGCTTTACCTGTTATTCTGATGTAAATATCCATCTGAGCTAAATTTGGATAAGCATAATTTGGGATAAGTAGAAGAATTTTAGATGGTCCCAGTGACTTCTACTTATCTGGACTGCATTGTATTTGTCTGGGCTTGATAATAACCCCTTGACTGTGTTGGACATCTGTTCACATCCTGGGTTTATTTTGGTTATATCCTGTACAAGACATTCTGGTATGTCCCATGTATTTTTTAGGGACTGTGTCAATTTTTTTTTTCTACGTTTGGCTAATTGAATGACTGAGAAAAAGAGTGGTACACATGCAACAAAGTCTACATTTTAGTTATGTATGTAGCCTAGAGAAGAACATTTAATTTTATTAGTACAGTAAAAAGCTCGTACAAAATTGATCTAGGTAATCCTGTGCTTTATTGTGATGGATTTTTATTTTATTTAAAAACTAGCCTTGGTAATTTAATTTTTTTCATTGTCAAATAGTGGTCAAAGATGATCCAGATGACAACTGTTATAAACAGTGTGTTGCCAAGAGAAAATTTACATTCCACAATATGAAGCATTAAAGCTGGTTAATGACATTTTTTCATTATTTAATATATGTAGGCTTCTTAATAATTTTTTAGCTGAAAAAAATATTTGAATAAAAGCATAAATTATATCATAATATTTTTATGACAAATTAGTGAAAAATGTATAGAACACCTTTTCCCAAATACTGCTGTTTATATCTATACTACTGGACAAAAGTTAAGGGCCGCCATTCACTTTAGACAAGGTTTATATAATTGATTGGCAAACTGTAAAGACAAGTGAAAATGTCACTAAAACTGAGCTCAGAGAAATGTGTATACATTTCTTTGTGCACTAGGTTAATGTTTTTTAAATGTCCAAAAACTGGGTCACATTAACCCGCACGTGAAAATTGCCATTGTTGCTGCAAAAACTCATGGTTTTTGCAACACGCCCCACTAGTTCAAAAGGTGAAAAAGTGAGTTGAATTTGAATGCACGTGGAAAATGATCATCAGTAAAGAGTGTTCACCGTTTGTATGCAATAAATCAGTATGACAAGTGGTCGAAATGATCACTGCATTAGCCATGCCACCAAGGAGAAGTCTCAGCACTGTAGACCGTGGTCGAGCCATGGCATGGATTCAGGATGGTCAATCTGTTCGTCATGTTGCAAGACGTTTAGCAGTGTCCCACTCTACCATTCAGAGACTTCTTGAGATATTTCAAGCTACCGGACATTTGGAAAATCGACCCTGCTCAGGAAGAATTATATAAACCTTGTCTAAACTGAATGGCGGCCCTTAACTTTTGTCCAGTAGTATATTTAGTCATTCTAAAGCATCATCCTAATACTCATTAAAAATCATGTCTTTCAGTTTTTAATAAAACTTCAACCGATAATTCTTGGAAGTGTCATTTCTTGATAGCTACAAATCTGATGTTTACCCTGAATCTGTACCGGAGAGGTATAATGAAACTAGATCAATATAATTAAAAAACTGCATCGAAACTGCCTTGCTGCAGCATCAATTTATTCTGCACATCAACTTGATAGTGGTTCAAACGTGATTGTTCATTCTGAATATTTGGCAAACAAGAAGAAAGCAGCAGATGGAGGAGATGATTTATGGCTCAACATTAAATGGATTAAGTTGAGAAAGAAAACTCAACATTATACAATTGAAATAAAATTTAGATTATGAAGTGCCTTTCAGCTAGGTTGGTATGACTTGCCACACTAAAAGAGGGAAAAAAAGTTGAGTGTTAACATCTGTCCAACTTCCTTTAGCACACAGGGGACAAAGTGTGGCAGTTCCAGAGCCCAAGAAGGTGGACTTGATAAGTCATTTGGATGTTACATTCTTCCATGTCACCCAGATTTTTTTTAAACAAGCTGACAAGTGATCCATTAACAGTTAACCTGCACCTAGAGGAACCTGGACTATACACTGAGAAGAACAATGTTAACCCGTTCCCATCCTGTCCAGTTTACTATATCTTTATCTTAAAGTCCCAAGGCAAGGGTAGCAACTCCATTTTCTAACACAGTGACCGTCTAAAAAAATTAATTTAAAAAAAAAAACTGAGCTAAAATAATGTTTATTAGTTTTAAATACACAGAATTGAATCTTGTTCTATATGTAGTATTTTTAATAATGTATATATTAGTATTATTCAATGACAATTTCATTAATGTGGTGAAAAATATACTGTTCAAAAAAAGAAACGCATAGCTATCCGAGGGCGCGTTTTTATGAGTTTGTAAGTAAAATTTGGTGCTAGGGTATATAAAAACCAGCCTCAAATGTTCTTTACAGTGTCAAATGCACGTGTTGACCTGAATTGCGTTAGTTTTTGTAATCGTTACAACGCAGCAGTCAATAGTGTTTATGACGCAATTTTTTACCACAGCTCATGTTGCGCGCACGTGAAAGAAACAAAATTTGGGGTGAACACTATTCACTAACTACGCAACTGAAACCCTAAAAAAGGATAACGCTACACACACAAAAATCAGTTCATTTTCAAGCAGACATTTATAGCGTCTCTATCGATAAATTTAAGGAACATTGCTATTGGCCGACTGCATGCAGGCGAAAGTCAAAGTCAGTTTGCCAGGCATCTAAACGTGCATCAGAGTACCATCAGTCGACTTTGGCTCCGGTTCCAAGCCACTGGCTCATTGAAGACCGGCATCGCAGTGGACGACCCAGAGTGACAACAGCAGCGGAGGATCGCTTTATTCGGCTTCGTCACCTCAGAGACAGGTTTACAACAGCTTCCTCAACTGCCCAGTCATTGCCTGCAGGACGTCATGTGTCTGATCAAACTGTCCAGAATAGACTGCATGACGCTGGACTTTGGTCACAACGACCTCACCGAGGACCTGTCCTTACGCGCCGCCATCGCCAAAATCGACTTCTTTGGGCCAACCAGCATCGTCCCTGGGCAGCTGACAATCAATGGAGACGTGTCTGGTTTAGTGACGAATCTTTCTTTTTGTTGCAGCGTCATGATAGACGGCGTAGGGTCTACCGTAGGCAAAATGAATGCTTTGCCCAAAATTGCGTTGATGAAGCTCCGCCGCACGGTGGTGGAGGTGCAATGGTGTGGGGAATGATCAGCTACAACGGTAGGAGTCAATTGGTGCACAATGAAGGAGGCTTGAATGCGCAACGATACGTCAATGAAATTCTTCGACCCCATGTCCTTCCACTTTTGGCTGCCCAAAGGTCTGTGTTTCAATAGGACAACGCCAGACCCCATTGTGCAAGGTTGACCACGCAGTTCCTGACTGCCAACAACATTCTCACCCTTCCCTGACCATCCCTGTCTCCAGACATGAGTCCGATTGAGCATCTGTAGGATGAGCTGCATAAACGTGTTTGTCGCCAAGACGTTGCTCCAGCCAATCATCGTGATCTGTTCCAGGCACTCCAGGAAGAGTGGGCAGCCATCCCACAGGCCCACATCAGACGTCTGATCACATCCATGCCCAGGAGATGCCAGTCGCTGATCGATGCAAGAGGAGGCCACACACCATACTAACGAGAAAACCCGTATGCCAAAAAACTCTCATGACCCAGATGCAAAACAACTGTCAATTGATTGATTGGTTGAACCCTAAGGTATTCTTGTGTGCAATTTGAACAATTAACTCATTAAATTAAAAAAGTTATTGAATGTCAAAATTATGGCTATGTGTGTGCCTTCAGTAGCTATGCGTTTCTTTTTTTTTTTGAACAGTATATATTTTTAAAATCATTTTGAACGTTTATTGAGCGACTTCATTACAACAAAAGATATAAACATTCATTTTTATTAATTAAACGGGACCCAAAGACGCAGCAATAGAGAACGCAGTCAGCGACTCATAGCTTGACTGCCTGCGTCAGGACCAGCGAATCAGAGCTGGTCAAGACCGCACTCCACCTCCACGTGGTGGTCCTGGAAACAGTCTGCAGCAGTGCAGTCTGGCTGAGCGAGTGTGGATCGCAATGGGAAGGCAAACCCGGTCCTAAAAAATGCCGTGCAGAAGTCGGATGTGTCGACCGAAAGGTGCAGATATCACAGCTTAGGCGTAAACAGACACAACGCAACCACCGTCCTTTTCAGGGCGAACGAGGAAGAAGAAGATTAATTAAACATTACTCATGACGTGATGATCAGACCAGTTCATTGCACTGAATTCTGCACACTGGGCAGTCATAAACAGTCTTTGCAGAATGCCCAGAAGATATGTTTGGTTTGTTCTTTGAGAAAACAAAACATGATTTGTTTTTTCCTTATATGCATTTGCGTAAATTGTTGTTTACTGCAGATTTTTCCTTGTTTGTATTGAGCCATTCAGTAAAATTCTTCACTGATAAACAAATTAAAGTAATCATAAGAGGCAGCATGTAGATCTAGAGTGTGTTGAGGTCAAGGGTTATCCACAAAGTCACAAATTTCAACCGAAGTGTGCTTTGTTGACAAGTCTATTTCATTTGATCTGTCGTCAGCATTATTACTACTTTCACTAGATTCAATTTCATCAGCGCTGCTGTCATGAGTCTAAATTGGGTTCGTATTCAATATCCACATCTGATTCGGCGGCATCCTCATCGTTTCGATAAAAAATGGAACATCATCTCTCGGCTTCCAATTAAAAGATTCCACCTTCCGCAAAGCCATGGCTTTAGAAAAATTTTTCAAATCGAAATGTTGGTCGATTTCGAAAATTATTTCAGAAAACGGAAGCTTTGCTTGTTACCGAAAATCTTGGTATAACTCAGGTCTTGTTACTAGCAAGATCTCGTCGCACTATGGCAATGAATGACAACAACGGTTTATGGGTGGTATTAGCCATTTTGGACGGTACCTTAGACTTTACGCGCGGGCGATTTTGGGCATTTTAAGTGGGAAAGGCTTAAGAAAGATTATCTCATAGACCAGCAGTTTTCTGACTTTATTTTAAAGTAAATAATCATCACCATCATCATCATTATTGTCCTTTGCACTCCCTACAGAGTATGGAACCACCACTGTTGCTGGTCCACTGTCAGGTAGACTGCACCAAGCATTCACATGATCTTATCACAGTGGTTTCTGTGTCAATATGTTTGACATGATGAGGTTGCCAGTCCCAGGCACAACCTCATGTAAGTCTCCTTATACAACATTCTTTAGGGTGGAGTAGTAGTCCTATTCTTTCTGAATCTCTTCAGAGATCCCCTGGAACAACACGGAATAAAGTTAATGATACTTAATATTATTTATCAGAAGACTTAGCCATTTCTGTATTTCTTGCACCTCACAAATATTGTTTTAAATGTTTGTTAAGTAAAGCTCTTTGTTTTAATAATTAAGCCAATTTGTTTGTTACTAAACTATGTATTATTAAATAATTATTGGGGTTAACATTTTTTTATCATTGCAGTATGAAGAACTTTGGTTTAAGTTAAACCAAAAAGTGTTTGTCTGAAAAAAAAATCTATTTGCATTTGTGCCACTCTAAATCTCAGCCCATCAATTTATCCATTAATTTCCATTATATTAGGCTAATTTGTTCATATGTTGTCAGTAGGTTTTGGCTAATGTCTGCATCTGTTTCCACCTGGTACAACTAGTTTATCCATCTGTTTCATCTAAATTTGGATAATTTCCTCATATTTTTCATGAGGTTTAGCTAATGTCGACTACCACGACAAGTATGGGAAACTAAGAGCCAGGGATTCAGACCTCCAGGATGACCCGGAGTCCGCTGGGAGAACAACATTAGACAATCTCTGAAGGACCGAGGACTAAAATGGAACCAAGCCAGGAGGAAGACAGCCGATAGGTTAGTATGGTGCTCTCTCTTCCAAACCTCTACACCTCACGGTAGAAGAGGAACGACTAAGCAAGTAAGTTTTAGCTAATGTGTTAATTAATTCCACTATGCTTGGCTTATTCATCCATTTGTTTCCACCAGGTTGAATAATAATAATTCCTTTTTTTCCTGTAGATTTGTTGTCAAGTATTATGCCATCTTCTGGGGATAGAGGCATTTCAAGGGAGGATAAAGAATCTCAGCACCGTATTGAGAGCATGGTACCTGACCTAGACTCCATGAGTGATGAGTCTACATCTTTAGCGGGGATGGACAGAAATGTGCTTGGTCATGTAGCACATAAAAGCAAGAAGGAACCTAACGAGCATTTGTATGATAGTGGAGAGAATGGATATTTTGAACATGGTCCTGCGGGTGATAGGTCACATGATAGTGATGAGGATGTCTGAGAAACATCAAATAAGTTTTGTAAAATACAAATAAGTTTGTGATAAACATTATGAGATCAGAAGTATGTTTACATTGTTTCAAAAGAAGTGTGTTTAGTTTAGTTGCAGCATTCACGTGAGAACCATGTTCAATGTCTTTGCGATTTTTTAATGTTTTTGATCACGAGAAAGTGGCTGATTTCACATTTTGCTATTTCATGACCAGATTCTCTTATTTTATTCATTCATTCATTGCCCTTCAGCTCCGCCTGGAGCATAGGCCTTCAGCAAATACCTTCCAACAACTACTGTCCTGTGCCATCTGCTCAAGATCATTCCATCGTCTTTTTTAACCTTTTATTTCTGTCTTCAGCTCCCTTTGTTTTTCTGTCTCCTTTTAGTTCTTTTACTGTGGATTCCAGAACAAGGACTGCCTTGTAATACTTTCATCAGATTTAATCAATGTGTGTCCTATCCATCGCCAGCGTTTACTTCTCACCTCTTGTTCCATTGGTTCTTGTCATCAGTTTCGCATTGGTGATCTTATCGTACCATTCCAATCCTTCTGTTCTATACAAGTATCCATGTTTGAAAATGATATGACGTTCTTGTCTGTGCATAAAAGCCATGGCTACAAGCTGTGCTGTAGTATTTCTTTAATTCCTTGACTGCTGTATGATGTTCATGAGCCTCATGATTTTGTTATTGTCAGCTGTGGTATGACGTCATAGTGCCATGTATTGGTGTCAGTGGCCACAATGAAAGGAAATTCATTGCTGCAACACAGTGGTCACTTAGACTCCTCATCATTTTTCTTTTTTGTTTTGCTCCCTTTGGAGCATGGAGTTACCACTTCAGATCTCTTCTCAAGATTCCTGCACCATAACATTCACATACTCTTGTAGGAGTGGTTTCTGAAGCCATTTGATTTACATGATGACTTTGCCAGCTCCATACACTTCTTCTGCGTTCAGTTTGTAGTCATGCTAAATCTGCAGGCCTGTCACCAGGACGAAGTCCACAGTCTTTACCAGGTCGGCGAGGAAGCCCCATAGCTTCTGCTGGAGCTCAGCACTCCTTGGCCAGGTCGCACGTCGCGGTTCATCGTGGGTTGGACAGTTCTGGAGAATGTGTTCTGGGGTCTGGATTCCTGTTCCGCATGGGCATTCATTTGTGTGGGATATCTTGAGGCGATAGAGATGTCCTAGTAATCTGCAGTGGCCGGTTCTCAGGCGGAACATTGTGGTCTGTTGGTATCTGTTTAGATGGTGTATTGGGTCATCTCTGCTGTACATATCCCCTTCCTCCTTCCACTGATTTTTTTGTACTTGTTGTGGATTATGGTTTTTGCTTCCTGATACGGCAATGGATGGCTGTATTGTTCCATTTTACTGCCACTTCTTGATAGAGCATCTGCTTTCTCATTACCAGCAATTCCACAATGGGAGGGTAACCACTGAAGGGCAATGGTTGATGACCTTTGGATGTTGTTAAGCTCAGATCTGATCTCATTCATCATGTTATCATTTCTGGTGTTTTGTATTGATTCAAGTAATGATCTGCAGTCGGTGAAGATTACTATCTTAGCTGATGGTTGTTGTTCGGGTCTGGTGAAGATTTTCAGGGCTTGCATACACAACCTCATGTTAGTTGCCTCACATGACATACCTGACACTTTGTAACGGATGCAGAGTAAATTTTACTGAGTTTTTTTACCTAATATTAATGCTGCAGATACTTGACATAATAGCTACAGTGATTATTTGTATGAAAGTTTTGAAGATGTGAGTAGTCATGAAAGTTAGTGGATAAGAGTGGTCATTAAATTTTGAATATGAGAGTTATTAAATTTTATAATAAACATATTAGTCCCTTCAGTCATAACTGACTGTGAGGTGACAGCCCTCAGCTTCTTATTTTCCTGGTGTTCTTTAGACATTTTCTCCTCTCTTCTGCTTGCCGTGAGAGCTTCTTTTCGCCCGGTCTGAGGTAGCACCGTAGATAGCATTGCCACTTCGTGCGATCAGCAGCTTCATCCTCTATATTCATAAAAGTAATGAAGATGAGAGTAGCCATGAAAGTTATGAAGAGAAGAGTAATCGTTAAATTTTGAAGATGAAAGTATTCATAAAAGTTGTGAAGATGAGAGTAGTCATGAAAGTTATGAAGATGAGAGTAGTCATTAAATTTTGACAATGAGAGTATTCATAAGAGTTATGAAGATGAGAGTAGTCATTAAATTTTGACTATGAGAGTATTCATAAGAGTTATGAAGATGAGAGTAGTCATTAAATTTTGAAGATGAGAGTACTCATAAAAGTCGTGAAGATGAGAGTAGTCATGAAAGTTATGACGATGAGAATAGTCAAGGAAAGTTATGAAGATGGGAGTAGTAATGAAAGTGGCCATAATAATGAAATGTAAGTGTATGCTGACCACGATAATAACCATTATCATCATTTCCCTATTTGCACCTTATGGAGCTAGGAACCACAACTGCAGCTAGCTCAGTTGCAGCAGTGGCAATTTGTTTGACATAATGAGGTTTTTCTTCTTTCACCTTTGACATCTTTATAATGAGGTTTTTCTTCTTTCACCTTTGACATCTTTATAATGAGGTTCTTCTTCTTTCACCTTTGACATCTTTATAATGAGGTTCTTCTTTCACCTTTGAAATCTTTATAATGAGGTTCTTCTTCTTTCACCTTTGACATCTTTATAATGAGGTTCTTCTTCTTTCACCTTTGACATCTTTATAATGAGGTTCTTCTTTCACCTTTGAAATCTTTATAATGAGGTTCTTCTTCTTTCACCTTTGACATCTTTATAATGAGGTTACCAGCCCATACACAGCCTCTTGTTTGTTACCTTTTATGACATGCTTGAGGGAGGAGTCCTATTATTTTTTTTGTTTCCTCAGAGACCCGCTGGGTACTAAATGAGGCAGAAATGGCTAATAATAGTTTATGAAATTTTACATGGCAGGGTTAAAATATGGAAGAAGCAAGGGTCCCAGGGTTTTTTTTTTTTTTTGTGTGGCATCAGAGACACTGAACTTGAATGTTATGAAAGAATTGGGCTCGTAAAGAGGTACTATCCATTTTATAATTGTTTATATGTTACCAAAACTGAAATACTGTGATGTGGGGTGTAATAAAACATTGTTTAATGTAAATGAAAGTTGATTTCAGTGTGCGTTTTTTTTTTTTTTCAAAATAGTAGTTTCATTCAAAGCAGAAGTACAGTATAGCCTGACAGTGGAAAGTGGCTGCAACCCTGGGCATGAGACTGTGATGGAAAGCTGTCTCTTGTCTTATGTAGCAATGTAAAGCCAAGATTTGTACAGTATGTGACCTGTATAGTTTTAACCACATCCTCTTGTTCAGAGGCCTTACCAACTAGCATAGACAATCAAATCCCTTCAAAATTTCTGGTCTAGTAAAAATAAAGTAATACATATTACTATCAAATATAGAGTAAATTAAATGTTAATCCACATACACCTGGCTCCGGCCCACACCCTCACTCACTCCAATGTGCACACATACCATCTTGCAGCGTAGCAAGTATGATGAATCTATAATTTTAGGACCATACGAAAATATATACACATACCATATCCTCAGTTTAGAAATTTTCATTTACCATATTTACAATAATTGGCTTTAAGAATAATGCCATAAGTAGATGGCAGCAGTTGAATACACACTATCTAAGATTAATAGCACTATATATCTTCATTTTAACTCATCAGAGGTTGAACAAGAAATTTTAAAAAAAAAAATTTTCATGTCTGTAGTATTGTTTATTAATTCTTTTCTTGACTGTTCTATGACATGGGGTTTAACTATCCCATATATTGTCTTCATTCTGTATCTCTGTTTCTATCACTTTTGCCTATTGTGACAATGTATTCCAAATTTCCACTTCTCGTAAGTGCCTGAAAATTGTGTACTGTTTCTTCCTAATGTGAGTAATTTGGTCTGTGTCAGGACATTCTCAAGACTCATTTTTAGCTTCCATTGTATATTAGTGTTTTTCTACATAACCACATATCTGTTGCCTCCAGGGATCTTCTAGTTTATTGATTGTCAAAGATTCACTTCCATATAACAGGTTTGGGGGGCAAATAAATTCACTTTGCTCATGTGTGAATTCCAGGGTTAGTGTGTTGCACTGACAAAATCTCTGGAGTATCACCATGTGGTGCATCCTTGAAATGGGCAACTTCAGAGTTCTGGAGTTGCCTGGCCACTGCTAAGGGATAAAGTAGCCACTCCAGAGTGGCCCACCACCACGATTCCCACTTTGGTGCAACATGTTGAAGACCCAGCATTGCACTCTAATCACTGAAGCCCATCCTTAACTCTGGCTTTTACCTGGTCGACTACTTGCATGAGGATAGCGCAGTGATGACAGGTCTGGGAAGTTGCTCCGTGTAGGACATGACGATCCCTAAGGACAGCCCTGAACCAGAGCACAGTACTTTAGCCCTGCATATTTGGATAGTTCCCATGGAGGAAATGCACAGTATGCTGCCCCTAGCTCTTTCTCCCTGCTAGCTTACAACCAGATGTAAGGATTTTTTAAATCAGTGCTTCTTAACCAGGGGTGCAAGACTCATCTTCCTGGGTGCGAGACTCACCTTCCGGCAGTGCGAGACTCACCTTCTGGGGGTGCAAGACATGCCAGATATTTTAGATCACGAATCATCATAAACAATATACGAGGGGCGTTCAGAAAGTAATGCACCACATCGTTTTTCTCAGGAGCTGTTTATTCAAAAAGCATGAAATTTATACACAATATACATGGATATGTCATGTAAACATTGGTATTATTCAACATAATCCCCATCAACTTGTACGGCTTTATGCCAGCGCGAAACAAGTGCATGTATTCCTAGCCCGTACCAGATTTTGTCTTGATCATGTAGCCATTTCTTCGCTGCATGAATCACTCCTTCATCATCTTCAAACCTTGTCCCACGGAGTGCATCTTTAAGTGGACCAAATAGATGAAAATCAGAGGGTGCTAAATCGGGACTATAGGGTGGATGGGGTCGTACAGTCCAACCCAATTTGGTGATTGCTTCCCGTGTTGCCAGACTTGTGTGAGGTCGCGCATTGTCGTGAAGGAGAAGCAGGTCTGCTGGATTCTTGTGCAGCCGAACTCTGCGAAAACGTTGATTGAGTTTTTTCAATGTCTTAATGTAAGCTTGCGAATTGATTGTCTCTCCTCTTGGCATAACGTCCACAAGAATCACACCTTCAATGTCCCAAAAGACAGTGATCATGACCTTTCCAGCTGAAGGAATTGTCTTGAATTTCTTTCTTCATGGTGATTACGGATGATGCCACTCCATTGACTGTCTTTTTGTCTCAGGTTCAAAATGATGTGCCCAGGTTTCGTCACCTGTAACGATTTTAGCTAAAAAGTTCTTTCCATCAGCATTGAAACGCTCCAACAATTCAGAAGAAATTGCTTTCCTTTGCAATCGGTGGGCATTTGTGAGGCTTCGAGGAACCCATCTTGCGCAAACCTTAGAAAATCCGAGAGTTTTTATAACTGCATTTGCACTACCAATGCTGACTGACAGCTGTAAGGCCAATTGTTGAGTAGTGATTCGCCTATCAGTAAGAATAATGCCCTCAGCGCATTTCAACATTTCTGCGTTGGTGGCTGTGGCAGGACGTCCACAGCGCGGCCGATCAAGCAGCTCCATATCTCCACTTCCTGATTCTTTGATTCTCTGAACCCAGCAACTGACTGTACTCCTGTCGACTGCAAAACTTCCATACACATCACATAGACGCTTGTGAATGTTCACAACAGTTTCCTTCTCTGCAACGAGAAATTCTATCACAATTCGCTGCTTATAACGCAAGTTGCTAACACGCTCCATTTCAACGGTTAGGGCAGCCGTATTATTTGGCCGGTTGCGATGCAATTTGGTGCACACAATTGGCACATGTCATATTTGAAGTGTGCAAAATTTCATGCTTCTATCTTCATTATTAGCTGAGAAAAACGATGTGGTGCATTACTTTCTGAACACCCCTCGTATAATACACAGAACTCAAATGTATTTGTATAAAATAAAACACTGACAACATGAATTAGATACCGAACCTTAATCTTACTTACTTAGTCGTTCCTCTTCTACCCTGAGGTGTAGAGGTTTGGAAGAGAGAGAGCCAGACTATCCTGTCGGCTATCTTCCTCCTGGCCTGGTTCCATTCTAGTCCTCGGTCCTTCAAAGATTGTCTAATGTTGTCCTCCCAGCGGACTCTGGGTCGTCCTGGGGGTCTGAATCCCTGGCTCTTTGTTTCCCATGCTTGTTGTGGTAGCCGATCTTCTCCCATTCTGCAGACATGGCCAAACCATCTTAGTTGGGACTTCTACTTGGGTCTGCAGGGGGTGGGATTTTAGACCTTGACGTATCGTCTGGTTGCGGACCATGTCTCTTCTTGTTACTTCAACCACCTTCCTCAGATACCTCATTTCTGAGCCGAACCTTTATCACATTTTGTAAATAACATTTTCTCAAAATAAACTTTTATCTCTCTTTAGCATTTCTGGCATGTTTTGCGATCTACAAGATAAAGGGGTGTGAGGCATCTTAAGATGCTTGAAAGGGGTGCGAGACATCTTAAGATGCTGTAAAGGGGTGCGAGACATCTTAAGATGATGTAAAGGGGTGCGGGACCTCTAAAAGGTTAAGAAACACTACTTTAAATGCATGCTGAGCCAGGATGGAATGCCTAGGAAAGGAACTGTAACCCATGACTCTACTCAACAAATTTCAGAATGGCAGAAAAGCCACAAGAAAACCCTTAATTTATAAAGTAGATAATGCCAAGGACATTAGCTTGGCAATTGCTGCTCATGAGCGACAAGTTCAGCAACCCTAGTTAAACAACTATAACCCTGTGTGTTTTTGTAATATTATTTTTGTTTCTGAAATAAAAGGAGCTGCAGTTGTGAATGAATATCTGGATGAAAAGGTCCAGGTGTTACGTTTATGATTCTTGGTGTTCAAGGTAAACTACACAAACCTAAATGGTACCTGTAAAGTGGTTCAAAAGGCGAACTTTCGTATAGCTATCTGAAAATGTTCAATTCATTGAGTGATTTCCAGGGCTTTTTCTCATCCAGAACAAGTTCACTCCAAAATAATTTTTTAGAAAAAAAAAAAACAACCAAAGAATTATTAATATAATGCTTACTTGCAGATTATTAATCATAAAAAGGTATTCTTAAGTTAAATAAATGTTTTTCAAAAACATGAAAAATAATATAAAAAATCATGTACAGTGTTTTTGAACCCCTAAAACACCCCCACCCTGTATCTACGGCCCTGGTATCACGTCTAGTCGGAAAAATTCCACTGCATTGTCTTAGAATAATAACATTGAAAACACTGTTACACATTTTGATAAGTTAAGAAGGCTAATAAGCATTGAAAAACAGGTCAAACAATCAGTCAGTGCACTTGTTAAGTAAGGTTGGTTTCTTGATGATTTGATGAGACAGTGGCAGAAGTGATCGGGAAGTCTATTTTGTGGTAGAGTTAATAGTATTGAAGGACAATACAATTCTGAGTCAGATGAAGGGCAAATGTAAAATAGATCTTCAACAAAGAGGAAATGGTCACTTTCTGAAGCGAAGGCCATCAGGATATTTGTCAGATGAATTGAAAGGTGTGGGAACACAAGGCTTCCAGGGAAATTAAGAAAGAAAAGGAAAATTTTCAGAAACAATATCCTGTAAGCACAAAGTGATTCAACACCTAAAAGATGAAAAAACAGAAGACCACTGGCAACAGATCAAAAATGTATGATGTGAGGTATGTGGAGATATTCTGGGGGAAAAGAAAACATCGGCACAAACCATGAAGAACTACAGAAACCATCAGTAGGGTACAGGACAGGAAAGAAAACATAAAAAAGATTTAAACTGAAGCAAAATTGGAATTTCAAGAGCCTAGACTTATAAGCAAGTAAAGAAGTAGAATTTAACCTTACTAAAACCAAGATCACAATGTCTCATATTTGGACATGTGCCCTAATATAACCGGCAGGCTATGTTGAACAGAGCGTACTTCGCCAGTACGAGGCAATACTTCTTCCTAAAAAAAAAACAGTAAGATTAAGATAACGAGATTTTGACAAGAACTGGAGTGTGACAGGGATGCCTCTTGCCACCATTTCTCTTCTTACTGGCTATAGATTGAGTTATTAAAGCAACATAGGCCAACAGAAATGGTATTCAATGGACTCTCACATAATCAGATTCATCATCATCACCCTTCTGCACCCCGAAGACTTTCTTCAGGCATGCTGTGACAAGAGAAGTGGAGAAATATATTTTGAAAACAGAAAAGAGAGATAGGAGGATGATAGAGAAGATACTAGACAGTTTGATATCAGGGCATTGTAAGAAGTCAACAACACAGAATGGATCAGTTAGTACGGGAGGCAACTTGAAGAAAAAGCACAACTTCTTTGTCGTTTCCATGCTCCAGTCTTCTCTAAATCTAGTAGACAGCACAGCACTGCAGAATTCTCTATGTGTGGGGGGGAGGGTAAAAAATACTTTTCCTGTACACAGAAGATCTACACTAATTTTTCAGCACCAACTTACAGTTCATCATCATTTTCCTCTTCGCTCCATATGGAGCATGCAGCCGACACTGCAATTGGTCTCCTTGCAGGAATCCTGCACCAAAGCATTTATGTGCTTCTGCAGCGGTAGTTTCTGTAGCAATGATTTGACATCTGATGATGTTGCCAGCCACACATACACAACCTCTTGTTAGTCACCTTTTACGACATGCATGTTGGAGCAGTAGTCCTGTTCTTTCTTTGTATTTGTCTCCTTGGAGATTCCCGTGAACTAAACGGGATCAATACACTGGTGGCAAGCGTTAAAAGAATCTGTGCTGTGTTACTTATTTTAAAAAATTATGGTACCCATGGCAGTTTTGCAAGTGAGTGGTCGTGTTGGAAAGAAGGCTTCCTCAGCGTCTCAAGTAAACAAGATAGCGAGAAGCTACGACATGAATTTTAAATTAAGAGGCGCAACAAACAAATAATGTGTAGGCTACTACCAAGTTTGGTGCTTCCGAGGATAATACGATTTAGACTTGAGCGACAAAACGAAGAAAAGTTTAAGAGTGCCAGTGCATCAATAAAAGCATTCAGAAGGCCTAAGACTGGGAAATTTCAAAACGTTGATAGACTTATTTGCGAATGCATCCATTACAAACGAAACCTTTTATTTTTCATGCAGAACACCTTCAAAACTTTAGGACCGTATTATGTGTGAGACCGTACTATATTCGGGCCTATAAGAAACTTCTTTCTGTGTTAAAAGCTTTGTGCATCGCCCTTACCCTGTCCTACAGGAACTACTTGTTATATTGATTGTAGGGAAGGATGCGGAGGTCCAACGACATAAATTTATTAGACTGCAACTAGGAATGGGCTATTTAGACTAGAAGAACATTAATCTAAAGCATTTCGTGCTAAAATGTAGGAGGTATGAACTACAGAGAAAACCAATATTAGATCATTTGCGAGCATATGATTCATCCGTAACTGCGGAATAGGTGTTGAGAATGTATAGACCTAGAGAATTGCACAATATACTAAAACAGTATATAACATGAACTAAAATTAATATATAAGGATCAATGATGGTGTGAGGATAAGGTGTAGTCTGATGGAGTGCTCGTGTGAATGATGGCAGATAATTGGTGGATTGGATGTCATACCGGGCTTTTCCACCCTTTTTATTTAACCTTGTTAACAACAGCAGCCACAACTGGGTACCAGATCAACTCTGGGAAGGTTAAGGCGACCGGCGTGATACTGACCACATCACCCTTAGTGTGCTGATTGTCGAGAAAATATGGGCTTAACACCATGTTACCAATGGGCGTGTAACGGGATCCTTTTACCTTTTTTTGTTAGCAACAGGGCAGTTATGAGAGACTTTACATGTTGTTGTTTGTATTTGTTTGTATTTTATTTGTTTGTTTAGTTTTTTTTTGTTTTTTTTTTGGCAAGTGGAAGGTACACACACATACATTCACACAGTTTTACAGTTTTGATTTACTCTATTCGGGCTGAATTCTTCTTCTTTTTTCTTCTTCTTCTTCTTCGTACACTCTCAGACGTCCGCTTGAATGTTCTCAAAGAAAGCAGTAGTCAATTTGAGGCTATTTGAATCCCTGTAAAGCTTTTCCACGAAAGGAGCTGGCGTCGGCCATATGCACTTTCTCTGTACCACATATAAGGGGCAACTTTGAAGCAGATGTTCAGGACTGAATGGCAGAGGTAAAAGATACCATATTTAGCTATCGGAAATCAGATTTTATTATCTTGAATTTACTACTCTATAGGCCTACATAATAATTATAACCCATCGACGGTTGAACGGGATACTTTGTATTTAAAAATGGACCAAAGAAAAAGGTTGATTTATTTATATACAAAACAGAGTAATACTAGAGAATATAATTTGCTATTTTCTTCAAAGAGGATTGGAGTTATCTCACCAAGGGGTGCACAAAGGTAGACAGAGATCTCTTTTTATACCGGAGAAAAATAAGAACACTAGCCCATAGCTTTTTCATAGTCAATCATCTTGCTGTGTGATACATTGTCTGTGAAATATTTAATTTTCATATCTAAACTTATAATCACTACATATCCTAATTATAGCCCATAATAGATTGAACGGGATATATTCCTTATAAATCATATGTAAAATTGTCATTTAAAAATGTTATCTTTTTATATAATTAATAAAGACATCGAGATTCGGAGATCTAACTCTAGAAATGAGAAATGAAAGTTGACGTCGAGGAGCGATAATAAGAGGGCGTAAATCAGAACATTTACATTACGAGCAAAACAGTTATGAAATGTGCAATTAGCTCATGCTTATAGTCTACAAATCAAAGGAACCACAAATAGTGCGTGTCCCAAGAGAATAGAAGTAGTTGTGATATGAGCGGGCTAATATAAAGATCTAAATTATATGGGACAGCAAATACGTACATAGACAGCGACATCGCAGTATATCAGATTGTTGTCGTTTACTCCCCGAACTTTTGCAACGCCCCCTATAAGACAGGAGTCAAATGATTGAAAATAATTTTTACAGTAGCATAGACTTAAAGAAGACCGACAGTAAGCCATGACAGTACCAATCTGGGGAAAAGATTATTGTTGTTGTTGTTGTTTAACTAGGGCTGCTGAGCTGCTCTCTCTCTCTTTCTCTCTCCCACTCTCTCTCTCTCTCTCTCCCTCTGTTCGAATACTTTATTAGTTCTGATTACATGCCCCCCTATTCAGATTATCTTTTCTTATAATATCAACTGTAGGTTCTAATGACGATGTTTGTACTTTTCTACATATTTTATGTCTTGTTTATAACTAGTTAATGTTAATTTGAGTGTGCTATTTTATTTTACTTTACAACGTTGAATTCCTTGACATTGATATGTAAAATTCGTATGGGAATAAATGAATTCAGTATGAAAGGTGAGAGAAAGGAAGGGCAGAATGTCAGACGGGCCTGCGTGCCCAATTCTCAACCCTTTGAAAATAAAGTTCGGTCGTTCGTTCGTTCGTTCTCTTTGCAGCCTATACCAAGTTGAAGATTCATGGTATTATCTACACTGTAGATGTAGGCCTTCACTGTGTCTTTACTGCCATTCCGAAACGTGCTGAGTTGAAATAATGAGCTCCATATTCTACAGCTTGGCTTGCATACAAAGGATAATCACATCTGGTCTCAAGCTAGGAGGAAGAAGTGCGTGGCAAACTGTGCATTCCACACCGTCCAAGGGGGATGTCCAAATAGGCAGAGCTAAAATACTGTGCTCTGGTTTTGGGATCTCCCAAGGAATTGTCGCGTCCTACACAGAGCCACTTTTCAGCTCCTCCTGCCTATCATGAGTCCACAGTGAGATCCCTCGGTGTGCAGCCAACCAGGTCAAAGCCAGAGTTACGTCTAGTGCTCAGGCGACTCCTCCAAGCTTAGTGTGCAATGCTGGGTTCTCAACTTGTTTCACCGCATTGGGAAGCCTTGGAAACGGAAGTGTGTTGATGCTTTCAGGAGTCAATGATGGTATACTTAGCCTCTGAGACAGATTTTCACTTTCACATGTGAATACTGTAGCATTGTGCTTATCTGGTGGTCATATCAGGATGACCCCAGATATGCCTCCATGCATAAAAAAGGATGGTTACAAAAGGACGTGTAGCACATTCTGGGATATTTCACAAGCCACACGGGAAAATATTAATGGCTGTGTGCTCTCAACGCTACTGTTCAACATTCATATGGACAAGATAACATCAGAAACAAACCTTGAAACACAGAAGACGAAATAAACCCAGAAAGTTAAGAATACAGTCCACTGAATGAGTTACATTTTGTAGATGACCAAAGTCTAATGTGTGAAGATAAAACAAATAGCAAAAGCATACAAATGAACTTAATTCAACCTGTGGAAGATACAACACGAAGATCAACACATCTTACTTACTGTCTTAGTCGTTCCTCTCCTACCCTAGGGTGTAGAGGTTTGCCAGAGAGAGCGCCATACTGTTCTATCGGCTGGTTTCACCCTGGCCTGGTTCCAATCTAGTCTTTGGTCCTTCAGAGATTGTCTGATGTTGTCCTGCCAGCGAACTCTGAGTCGTCCTTCAACAGATACCACATTTTTGAGGTTTGTATCTGACTTTTGTGGGTTGTTGTCATTACTCATGACTGTTACTGGGGGTGGGGTTTTTAGCTCAGTTGTTGATACAAGGGGGTCCTTAATGATTATTGTTTCAGACTGTTTATACTGGCTCTTCTATTTACGTTTACTTCCATTTTTATCCCTTGTCTTCTCAGTCAATTATGATATCGTGCTGTTGATGGTAAATTACGCGAAGGTGGGATAGAATATTTGTCAACTTCATAATATAATCAAATTCCAACGTTAGAGACTTGATAAGTCATTCCTTGAGTCCACATACATTTATTATATCACTTCCATACACGAATAGTTCACACATGGTCATCATGAAGAATTATACATAATAAGTTGCAGTTCATACTTCATATATTATTCCTTTACAAATCAGTCCTTTGTCTCGTAGCTTGAAAACATAATAGTCAGAACAGCATAACTGTATGCACGCGTGGTTGGTAATTCCAACGACCGACAGTGAGATTATGCGTCTAGCACTAATATAACGGACTGTTAATTCATCTTGACAAGGTTTAGTCAATTACTAACCTGTAACTTCATCTTTCTTCATCATCACATTGGACTGACCCATGTCCATTATTTAATACAATATAATTGTGCGGCAATACATGCCCGGCAATATAACATTCCAAGGACACGTCTTCTCGGTTCGACGGTCGTCTAGAAAAGGGTCCCGTCTCTTGGTCACCGTGCGTGACTACTAACGCTGAAACGTCACAGCGTTCACTAGACTAATAATACTTTTACATTACATTACACGTTGTAACCCCTAAAATCGCATGCCGCTAACCTCTAGCAGACCATGCCAATTAATCTACCGTGGGAGCCGCGCTAGCGTAGTGGTTACAACACCGCTCTGGCGACCGGGTGATACAGGATCAAACCCGGGCGACGGCATTTGAGGATTTTTCGTCGACCGGGATTTGGACTGGATTAACTCGAGACCTGGCGAGGACATTTGAAGGAGTGTCGTCGACCAGGGACTGGCGGCTCCTGAGCCGACCCAGCTGCAATGGGTACCTCCGAAATCGGCGAGTATTTGCCTGAATGGCGAGGGACACCTGTCTCTGTACAAGAAATAAAGGGATACTCACGTAAAATCAATGTCAGGTTAGACATAAATAATAACCTGAGATTTCGCCTCGAGTATTAGCGGGCGTAAAAAAAAAAAAAAAAAAAAAAAAAAAAAAAAAAAAAATCTACCGTAACAATGACTCGCATCCATAAGTCCAGAAAGATCAACACATCAAAGGCAGAAACTATGAAAATCCCCAGATAGCTAAGCCCATTTAACATACATATCTACAACATCAGGTTTAAGCAGGTTTCGGATTTAAATACCTAGGAAGCGTTTTTACAGAAAATGGCTGACTTGACAGAGAAATTGAAAACCAGTGCAGTGAGCCAGTGACTTACCAGTTATCACCACTACTCAAACCCCAGATTATCAGTATGGAAAGTAAACAACAGGCCATACATTTGTTGTTGTTGTTGTTTAACTAGAGATGCTGAGTTTATCGCTCTTTTGCAGCCAATATCAAGTTGAAGACTCCTTGGTATTATCTACACTGTAGATTTAGGCTTTTCATGTGGCTTTTCTGCCAATCAGAAACGTGTTGAGTTGAAGTCCTGAGCTCCAGTTTCTCCTACTTGGCTTGCATTTAAAGGATCATCACATCTGGTTCCAAGCTAGGAGGAAGAAGCGTGTGACATACTATGCATTCTACGCCATCAAAGGGGGCTCTATAAACATGCAGAGCTAAAATACTGTGCCCACGTTCTGGGCTTTCTCAAGGAATCGTCACATTCTACACAAAGCCACTTCTCAGCTCCCCCTGCCTATCATGGGGTCCATAGTGAGATCTTCTGATACTTACCAACATTTCGCTATCAGAGCCAAATATGGTCCCTGACCAAAGCACATGGGAGGAAAATCACATCATGTGAGATGAAATTTTTAGGAAAAGCCATTAATATTATCAGGAGAGGGTTCGTCTACATATGGCGTCACGCAGTCAGGGGGAAGTGTGGTAAATTTTTTTTTGTCAATTTGAGGGGATGGGGTTTTTGAACAAACTGTCACACAGAAATACTAGTAAGTATCCCTTGTTTCATAAATGATGTCAGAGCCAAATAGAGTTTGTAATCTCCATCCTCATAGTCTGTTTTTATCCGTAAGACTAATATTAATATTGTGATCTCAGCTGAAATATAAAATACTTGTTATAGTCTTTAACTGGTTTAAATTATGTATTTATTATTTAAAATATAATGTAATTCACACTTTAAAAATGCAGACTAAATAAGCTGTACTGTTGATTAAAATTAGATTTTAAAATGCAAATGACTTTAGTTGGGTAGGGCAAAGTTTTTGGACCCTGTCTCGTGCTGGAAGCGACACACGGAAGGTAAGATCAAAGCAAAAGACTAATAAATGGAACACTATTTTACTTAAAAAAAATTATTATGTATGCACTAGTTAACTAATTTACATTTGATCACATTCTTTATTTTCAGTTTTACAAAATAAGGAACTATGAGGGATGAGGTTAAGAGATTTGTTACGCCACTTGAGTTTTTGTGACGAAATGTGACGAGGGCTGGAGAGGGGAGGAAGTTAAAATGGTAAACATTGCGTGACGTCATATTTTACGACCACAGAGACAGAACGAGAAATGATGCCATCATAAAAATTGTAGGAGTTACATCCTGCATCAAGTTTACACAGACACAGAAAATTAAGTGGTTTGGCCATCTCATGAGAATGGGTACGTTAAATTACCACTACGCGCCTACCACAGTAGACCTGGTTTCAGGGCACGGGGAAGACGAAGAGGCAGATGGATAGATAACACCACAGAAAATCTACAGCAGCCACGGGCTTACAGCAGCCAATGCCAAACACTTGACTCAAGAATGCTTCAGGTGACCGAAAATGTAAACAAATAAGTAAAACAAGTAAGTAAATAACAATAATAAAAATGCGCAGCATCCCGCTCCCTTGAAAAAAAAAGGAACCTATTTAAACCATTGTTTGATCAGAGTAGGAAAGGTACACTGAAACAGACCGCAAGATTTTTGTTTATTCAAACATGCGCCCCAATATAGCCAACGGACCCTGTGGATAGGTTGAACCTAGCGCGCCTCGTCAAAACGAGGCAAAATTTTATGTAAAAAAAAAAAAAAAAAAATAGGCAACTTCCGTTAAATAAATCTGGCAACATCGTGAAGATTGTGTTTCCGGTCTCTTTTCTTGGTTGACGAACCACGGGTAGGTAGGTTATATGATCGCAAACTGAATCCATGTATATTTACTTTTATCATAAAAAATCCGATATCTGTTAAACTTTTAATGGTATTAATATTATATAATTGTTCATTTCAGATCCACTGTAAAGAATGAGAGCTAAGGTAAGTTACATTTTATTCCCACGAAATTCAGTAATTACCGTATTACAAATACAGACACGCTTATCTCAGAAGTCTGCAACGTTTACTAACCCTTTTAACCCGGGATGTTTTTGGGATGTCTAGCCTTCAGGACGGAGCGTTTTTTCAGTGAATGGGGGTGTGTTTATATTTTATTTTTTTTGACACATTTCTGTTATTCTGAACCCCTGGAACATATAGACTTTTTTGAAGGATATATGTTAAAGTTTAAGATTTTACACAATAATTTTTAAAAAAATTTATGTATATGCAAATTAGCTCATTTGCATATCTAAAAAATAGAAAATTAAAATATAAATTTTCAACTTCAAGGAATGAAAAATATAACTAAAAACAGTAATATATTGGATTTATTTACCTTTTTGTGGTCTCTGGCCTATTTACAATGGTGCTTTTCAAAACAATAGTGGTGGACACCCTTTTGACAAGTGGAACACATGTTTCGGCTACGCTTTCTTCCGCCTGGTTGAGAGCGGTTACTGCACACACAACAGTCCTTCTCTCTCTTGTTAGGAATTTCTTTGAAACCTAAGTTTCCAGCATCATCAGGAGGAGGAGGAGGATGCCTAGAGTCATAATACTCCTTTGCAAGTTCACTCACAACAGAAATTGTAAAGTTATATCGTGTCATGCTCCGAGTATCGGACGTATTCTGGCTATACAAAATGTATGCATTTAGAAGCATTCGACCCAGAATAGAAAAAACCACTTTGCGCCAATATTTTAGTGTTCTGCGTTCATCCAGATATGAATAGAGCATCATGTCACTTTGGTCGACACCACCCATATATTTATTATACTGCAAAACAACACGGGGTTTTGATCTCTCGGCTGGCTGTGGATCATTTTTGACGAACCCTCACTGTGACTTCCACTTGCTCCGCTTTCTCTGTGGTTGACATCAGAAGCACAGGCTGTGTCTGGGTTCTTTTTTCCCTGTATGCAGCTGTAAGGATTGCTCCTCTTCTGTAGTAAACAGTTTCATTGGGCTGGAGTTTACCCTTTATACCCTTAGGAAGATGTCGCCGATTGCGTCGAACTGTGCCGGTGAGATATGTGCCCTCTGCAAATAAATCAGTGGCTAATTCCACACTTGAGAAAAAATTGTCAATAAACACATGGTAACCCTTTCTCAGGTAATTGCCAATTGCTAAGAGTTTTCTCACAACTCGATGAGATAGTCCTAAGCCATCTTGTTCTTGATCTCTTGCACCTTTGTAAACAAAAAATCCAAGGACGTAGGCAGTCGTCGATTCACACAACATCCATAGTTTTATGCCCCATTTATGATGATGCTTGTTTGGCATATACTGTAGTATCTGACTTTTACTTTTAGTCCCTATGAGACTCTCATCAACAGACAACTCTTGTTTTGGAGTATAATGATGCCTGAATAGTCTGTTAGCATGTTCTACTAGCGGGGCAAATTTGCCGCAAGGGTCATATCCATCTTCATTTGAAGCTACTAAAGTTTCATTATTTACAATATGGAAAAACTTCAGCAGCAATTCAAACCTCTCCCTAGGCATTACTTTTCTATACCAAGGAGTTTCTTGTGATTCATCAGTGGTCCAGTAAGAACGCAGGGTAGGCTTTCTGTTCAGCCCCATGTTCAAAATGATTGCAATAAATGCCTTCATTTCAGAGACGGTAGTTGGCTTCCAATTTTGAACGATCGATCTCCTTTTCAAAATATTTGCACTCTTTGTAATAAACTGAGTTGCATATCTGTTTGTTTCTTCAACAAAGGATGTCAGCAAATCAAGAGTCAGAAACAGATAAAAATAAGAGACAGGATTGGATTCTCTAGGTGGCATGTGTTTTGGACCAGTCAGCTCAAGAAATGGGTGTGTCTGAGTCTCATCATCTTCGGGGGGGATATACTCTGACCCATGGTTGCGCTGTGATCTCATTGTTGTCTCCATCCGATTCCCCACTATCACTAGCATTACTAGCATCAGATATATCATCTAAATCCTCTATAGAACTATTGTCATCACTTGAATAAAATAGCTCACCAACATCACTTTCGGGGTCAGAAAAAATTAATAAGTCAGACATATTTTCGGCGGTTCAGGTCACTGTCTAAAAAATTCCACAACAACAAACACGTTTGACTTCAAACACTAGAATGACGCCATTTGCAAAACTAGGACAGCAGAGAATATAAATAATTCACTTTCAGTGTTTCAAAATAGGAGATTTTTTTTGCGATGTCGAGTCAAATACGCTGGGGCCGATGATCGGCCGTTCCGCGTTTTTGGCCAAACTGCCGAGGGCCGATAATCGGCCCGTCCGGGTTAAAAGGGCTAAGCATATTCATGCGACAAAGTACAGCTGTACTATAATTATGTAGAAATCGAGACACACCTTTGTGCAGTTGCCACGTTATTTGTAAAAGCTTTATTAAAAGCATATTGAGTAGGATGTCAATTTTTTTTAGGTAAGGTGGAGGTGTGTGACATTAGCAGCAATCTTCAGAAAGTAATAGTAAGCGTGAGAAATATGCTTTGCAGTGATAATAGAAGTGAGATTACATGGTTGGATTTCTTGTAATTTATCCCTATTTGACACTAAAATAGGCCTATGTTCCTTGTGATTAACAGCACGTGTTTTATCAGTGGGATTTATTTTTACATTTATAATTTTCATGTAGGACTAGGCCTAACTGCAATTTTTTTTTTTGTCTACGTTTCGTTGTAGGGCCAAATTAAATTTTGTAAATTAGAAAAAAGGAACGGCAGTAAAACTTAGGCCAATAGGAAATGAAACTAGGGCATGTAGAACCGTAGTAACATGATTCTAAAGACTATTACAGTAGGCCTATGTCAAGTGCTACATTCATATTGTTGATTTGGTGTTGAATAGGCCTATAAGCCCCTAAGTGAGATGTGTCTTGATTTTGCCCAAACATCTAGGCCTGTCGGTTCGGTGAACAAATAGGTCGCTAATATTTGGTAGTCTACATCTTTAGATATGAATTTACATAGGCCTACCTAAGTCTAGGTTTATTAATCTTAACCCCAACGCGACTTAGGCCTACATGTTTGCAGGATTGGTAGGCATTTCAGTTAGGCTACATACGTCCCTTGTTTTTAAATTTTAACTTTTCATTTGTATAGGCCTAGCCCTAATTGGCTTCAGTACCATTAAAAAATTGTAAAAATGTTAATAGATCTATAGGGCCTAGGCTACCTGTGCGAAGGTTGAAGAGGAAGAGGAGAAAGATGAGGGCAAGGTAAGCGTTACAAACTATTTTTTAAAATTTTGAAGTGCCATTAGGATTTAAAGCTAAGAGTGGACTGTAGGCTTGCTGTAGTCAACAGTATCACAAGCTATAAGGCAGCATCGCGTCGGAGTCCCTAAAGCAGTCTAATGTTGATTCGAAAAAGCTGGTAACTGACCTTTTCCCGCCTCACATCGTGTGTTTGGGGAAACTCACAACGAAGACCAAAGCTGAGGTATATAATGCCTGCGTCAACAGCACACACCTATTTGGCAGTGAGACATGGACAACCTATGCTAAGCAAGAAAGAAGGTTCAAAACCTTCCATACCACCTCAGAGTGGACGAAAAGAGGCTCACACAAGCAGAAGAGAGGAGAAAACATCAAAAATAGCACCAGGAAAATAAATAAGCAGCTGAGGCGGCTGTCACCTATAGTCAGTTTATGAGCTGTATTATTATAGAGGCAGCATAATTTAGAGGGTGAGGTCTGTCCAGAAATATGGGACTACAGTAAATCTGTAATCTGCATTTGAGTCAGTAGGCCATAGCATGGTGACAATATGATGGTGTGCAGATGGCCTGGCTATACAAGCCATTAAGCTGTTTGATTGATGATGCGTGAAAAATAGCACATAAAGGAAAAGGGTTAATTAATTAGAATACAAAACAATCTGCACCTGTGGCCACTTGTTAGACCAGCCAAGATAACACCAGTGTGCATGTGACACTGATAATAGATTTCTCAACTACCAAACGGAGGGTCATAACTTTTTTCTTAAATATTTCTTATAGGCCTATTAAAAAATTTATGCACTGTTAGTATCAAATAACACACAAAAAACATTTTTTGTACAGTAAAAATGGACATACCTTAATATCTGTATATTTTGTCACATTTAAATGTTTTTCACAGTAAAAAATTTCAAAACCAAAAAAAAGCTGTAGCATATACATTATTAGCACTTTGAGTACCAAGGCTGCTCAGTAGCAATTACACTCAAGTACCAATGGTTTTTAGGAAAAATTTGCCCATTTGGGGCGATGAGATTAAAAAAAGTCACTGAGACCGAATGAGTCAACAGATTGACATGAAACTTTCAGGATATGGGGGAATAAGGTGTCACGTGGTGACCCAGTTTGTGTGTTCAGGTCATGTGATCATGGCGAATCCATTTTCAATATTAATGAGGCAATGGAAAAATATTGGCATGCACTATTGAAAAATGTATAAAAATAAATAAATTCAAAATGTCATAAGACTTTCCAAGTATATTATTATTGTACATTTCTTTCTATAAAACAAAAAAAAAAAAAAAAGCAAGTATAATAGGCTTTATGCTCCTTAAAATGATATTTGGGTTAAAAAGCTATTTGAAATGGACACAAAATTCAAGGGCTGGACTATGACCAAAATAGAAAATAATCAAGAGGTACTGACATGAGTTCACTGCAAGAATTTTAAAAAATACACTTATCAATTTGTTTTAGCTGAGTGTGATAGTCTAACATAAAATATGGTCACAGATTGCAATTATCCTACAAGTGTTCCGTTTTTCCTTAATTCTTGCAGCATTGAACACAGTTTTTCGATTTTTTTTTTTTTCCTGCTCACAAGTTTGACGGTTCATGCCTTGTTGGATGTTGGTTTTAATTATGCTCACACTGAAACAACGTAACCAACCCTTTTTTCAGCTCTTGTTGGGTTTATTAATAAGGGTCCATCGTCCTGGTGGTATAAATGAGAAGGGACAAATAATACACGCCACTGCTTAACAGACAAATTATGTTTAGGCCATGGGGAGCTCATAACATCTGGGAATAATTCCATACAAGTAAATGTGCCTCTTATGTCCATTGTCTACAATTTTTACTAGTTCCTTTGATTTTCCTACTTTCACTATCGCTGATAACTGGGTCATAGTCCACATCGAAGTAGGCTTAATCATTTTCATTATCGGAATAACACAGAAAAGATTCTAATCCTGCAAACGTTCATTGAAAATCTCTTCCATGGCTTCAAGAACCATTTTTTACAGTACCGTATAATTTAAAAAAAAAAAAAAAAAAAAATCAAATCAACAATTTGACTTTAAAAAATGCGATCGATGGTCAACACAAACTCCGAATTGCCTCTTTCACAACCGGAACACGCAAAATATCGTAAGCGCGAGGCTTCCGTTGTCACTTAGCACCATAATAAGCAACCTGTTTGCTGGGCGCTTTTATTAAAAGATTAAATGCGGACACTTTTGTGTCGAATTGGACTGGAAAGGGTTTTTACGCTCTGTGGCAGCAGAATCATCTAGTACAAAGCCTTGCCACACTCAGTCTACCTAGCTGTAAATGGGCACCAGACTGCTCTTAAGTTAGTGAATGCAAAGGCAGCGAGGAAGGGGGGACCTTGAGTTTTTAAGCTGAGACTACAGTAAAATCTCCTGTCTTACTGCAGTATCTGCTATGTGACAACCTACCTTTATAGGTCCATGCATGCATGGAGTGCTTGCTAGTTTAGGGCCTTTATAAGGAAAGAGATTTTAATTGAACTAAATATTGAGATTCCCTATTCCCCTTTTCTTCCCGTTGGCAATTGTTGGGGATCAGCCAGACTCACAGTCTCTCTCATAGACCTTGTCTTTATTGATCAGGATTTCTTTTTTAATCTTTTGCTTGACACCACAGAGTTCTCATGGTTAAAAAAAAGTCTCAACTATGACGGAATTGTAAAGCTTAAGCTTAAAAACGTGACCACAGTGTGTTCATTATTCTTTCCACATTACTGGTATAATAAAAAGGGCTTCTTTTTCTCTACCATGATAGACTAGTTTTATTTTGATCTAATTGCCCGTAGATGGTTTGGCCTATCTTCTTCTTCTTCTTCCAATCCTTCAGCCACCAACCGGCAAAGCAGTATGTGGCCCAGTACGCCTAGTGGCGTCCCTTAGGGCAACAAACAAATTGGATCCAATCTATATCGCTGTTTCCACCAAACGCCTAGTGGCGTTCTTTGTGGAACAAAACAGGGACCGAACAACATCTATATCATTGCGTTTCCGTAATCAGATTGGGTTGGCAAGCAGGTGATCATCTCCACTGTGCGAAGTTTTTTACGGGATGGGTAAAAACAGCCCATGCCATACCCTCCTTAGGTCGCTTTTTTACGACATGGCGTGGTAGGGTGCAGTGTTACTATTCTTTGCTCCCCCTTTCGGGCCCCCGGTAACACACGGTGTTGCTATCTATCAATCCTCCCCTTTTTTCTTCTCTACCATGATAGACTAGTTTGTGTAATTTGATCTAATTGCCGTAGGATGTTTGGCCTATCTTCAAGTCCCTCCCCTTTTTCTCACCATGGTAGACCTTGAATTTGATCTATTGCCGCAGTTTTGCCTATCATCAATCCAACCTTTTTCTACTACCAGTGATAGACTAGTTTAATTTGATCTAATTGCCGTAGATTTTTGCCTATCTTCAATCCCCCCCTTTTTTTCTCTACTAATGCCGATAGACTAGCTCAGTTTAATTTGATCTAATTGCCGGTAGATGGATTTGCCTATCTTCAATCCCCCCCTTTTTTCTACTACCATGATAGACTAGTTTTAATTTGTCTAATTCTAATTGCCGTAGACCCCATGTTTTGCCTAGACTAGTTTAATTTGATCTAATTGCCGTATGATTTTTGCCCTATCTTCAATCCCGCAATCCCCCCTTTTTCCTCTTACCATGATAGACTAGTTTAATTTGAATCTAATTGCCGTAGATGTTTGCCTATCTTCAATCGCCCCTTTTTTTCTCTACCATGTATAGACTAGTTAAATAATTGATCTAATTGCCGTAGATTTTTGCATTATCTTCAATCCCCCTTTTTCTCCTCCGCCTCCCCTCTGCAATGTGTTAAAAGTACTTCAAGACTCACCACAACAACAACCCCCTTCCCCATAAACCCAAATGTTTTAAAGAAATGAGATATACCTCTTTGAAAAGCTAACCTGCATACCTTCTTTAACCCCCCCCAAAATTTTTTTTTTTCCATTACATTTTATAGCTTCCTCTCCAAAATATTCATTTCAAAGAATTTTGTATTTTTTAATAATGGGTTTTCAGGAGGGAAAATCGGGTTTGTGATTGTGGTTGTGTTTAATTTATTATCATTAATATTAAAGCCCCTTTCTTTATTTTGTGCTGTTTCCATAACATCTCTCACTCTGAATTAATTACACTTGTGGGGCTTGTTAGCACAAGCAGTATTGTCCACGAACACTTTACATTTGTTATCCAAATAAATAGTTTTTGGACTAAACATCACAGAATGGGAATCTAAGAAAAGGTGGCAAGCATTGCACAGTGAGTCATGCCAATTTCCAGTTTTCTCTTCTTCGTTTCACCCTCAAACTTCAACTTTAATATGTTCAAAAAGTAAGGCAGTGGTCAGAGCTTGAGGCTATTTCCTATCTCCCGTAAAGCTCCCTCCGGAAATTAGTTACGTGGTGATGGCCTCAAGTGAGCTTGTCTGTTCCTCATATGTAGGGCATCTATTGAGGCAGATGTTCATCAGGGGGTCATTATTTTATTTGGTGCCCACAGCCACTCATCGGTTGTGTCTCCAATTCTTTTTAGCTTGATTGACTTATGGTGGTATCTCATTCTTCCTGTTGTGGTCTATGTGCGGAGTCTGATAGATAAATCACCTTGTATATAAAAGATTTAATATAATGGATTTACAACACATTGGAGTAGAATAAAGGAAGTAGTCCCAAATTTGGCCAACAGAAGGGCGGCCTTACGCAGACTGCTTGCAGCTGGAGAAGAATTTACTCTCCCCTCTGTTTCCCAAGTAAAATATTAGGCAGGATAATTAATTCCAATAGATATTTATATTCACAAAAGCAGTAAGACCATTAACTGCAGATAATATATTCAACCTCAGGGCCCCCCAAAAAAAAAAAAAAAAGGGTAATTAAGAGCAGTGCGTTCGGATTGGTCGAGATTGGTTAACTTTTGATTTAGAAACAGCTTTTGGACAAGCAATTCTCCAGGGATCAGCCTGTGGAAAATCTGAGGGCTTTATGGCAATTCCCTGGCTGCACGTTTTCTCCATCTAAAAAAGCGCTGTATGTCTAACTTTTACATGTAGATTTAGAGAATATTAATGAACCGTTTGCGGGGATTTCCTGGACTAATTATACAAGCAGAGGTTACTGCAAAAACAACACACACCCTTCAAACAGCAAAAGACAGCAAATATCAAGACAATAAAAACTATATGTCCTTCAAATCTATCATAATCAAACACTGATTCAAAATGAAACACTTTTCAGTTTTTAGAATTACCTCCAAGACTGAAAAAATAAAAGAAATAATTCAGCTGACCGAAAACTAATCGAGAACCTGCTAACAAAAATGACACGTCACTCCAGTGGAAAGCCCCAGGGGCAACACAGGACCATACCAGGCAACGATTTAAAGCAGACTTAAAACCCTAGGCAAGCAAGACACGCAGGACAGCTAAAACAAATACTACCTCAAAACAACACTTCCAAAGAGGAATGGTTTGAACCGATAGGCAAAATGGTCTACTAGGCGTACCTGTATAAACAGAAATTGCCCATACCCAACACATGACATTAAATAGATCTGATGACATGTTGAGCTGAGCACAATTCATTTCCACTAAGAACAGAACATACCAAGACTCCAACAAGCACCTTAAAAACAAATCAAAACCCCACACACATGACAGACCCTGTATATTAGTTGAGTGATCGCAACAGTAACCCATCTCTGTATGATACACAGTCTTCAGATCACATATGCAGCATACAACATTACACCGGGACTCATCCATAGAAAGAACGACAGGACAGGGATTATTGCCCTAGGGCTCCCCCAACAATCACAGAAAACACTGCTATACAGCAACCCACTCAAACAGCCACAGAACACATGGAAAATTCTTCAAGCTTGGCATTCGTGACTGCTAAAGAGTGGGACGAACGCTCAGGAGCCCGTAATGTTAAATGCGAACAAACATGTAGTGTTGGGGCAGGCCAAAGCAACCTAAACCATTTGAGAGTTAAGACACGAGGTACATGACCATGGATGGCCCCTTATCAACCACTTTTAATTTTTCATACAAAGTCAATAGACTCGAGCAGTATTGAGCAAACACACCATGACACAGAACGAGAGGGCAGTCATCCAAGATGGATTAATAAGGATTTGATGTTTATCTACAACATAGTTGGTGCGGCATCTGTGAATCTAAATGCATAATTAATGAGTACACGATTGCACATTTACAGTTACCATAACTAATTCAATGCAAAAAACAAAGTTATAGCTCAGAGCAACAGTGTCGGGCTAAATTCCTAGAGAACCTATAACAGTAAGGAACCATGAAGTCTCTGAGACACAGGAGGTCCACATTAATAACATTACCTAGGGATTGCATAGTAGCACCAGACTGTGGAACAAAGCACAAGAACAACAACAATAATGAACAAAAGTGAGACAGAACAGGCCTTGCTTGTCTAAACAACATATGGAAAATCTCTACAGTTATCAAGCACACAAAAACACCAAATGCGCTCAGTAGGGCAATCTAGAAGGAAATGTTGAAAATTGATACCTTTTCCCACAATCAATCTGCTAAGAGGGTCCGAATTGATTCCATCCATCATAACCAAGAACTGTTTTACCTTAACTCTGAGCCAAAATCTTAGCTGGAGTTAGGTATAGGTTATGAAAGTTGGCCTTAGAAAGAACTGGTAATCTACCTATAATCACAAGATCCAGCTATGCTCGTGGGACCCCAGAATGAGAGAAAGAGTGATGAAAGAGAGGCAGACCAAAAAACAACTTGGTGGAGAACTGGGGAAGGCCGAAGAATAGCCGAAGAATGAAACTAGAGCTGAGGGGCACTGTCATATAATGTATTGGCTTTGCCAAACTCGAGCAAAATTCGAAAGCAGTTTGTTGCTGCCCTACAATATGATTACCATTAGGCGTGATGGATGTGCCACTGACTATAGACAGTCAGCGGACTAAAGTACTCAATGAAAGGATTTTTTTAAGAGTCTAAACAATTGGTGGATAGCTTGAGTGCACATAATGAATGCGGGACATGAAAAAAAAACATTAACAGAATGTTTTTAGAGCTTTCAAAATTTAGACAAATAAAAGGTTGTTGACATTATTAAAGTCATTTAAAAATTTTCATGTCCATGGTGTAAGTGTTCCATTTTGAAAAATAATGTCTCTTGCCTTATTTGATATTACCTGGTTTAAAACTTTTCTTGTGTGTGTTTGTGTTGGAATGTTTGATTTTTATGTTTTTTTCTTCCTTTAAAACCCAGATTCCAAGGTATAAATCTGTGTGCATCCTGACCTTTTTCTACGTGTGTGTATGTGTGGAGAATGGTCACTAGTCTCCAGCCTTAAAATGTCATCTGGCAGTTCCATTTACTACCAAAACCTCAAAGCCAGTGGTCTTAATAGATTTTCACAAGTTGGGATTTTTCAGTTTAGTTGTCTAAGGATATTCACCATCATTCTCAAAACATTAAAATTGAGAATGGTGAAGCATCAGCTGTTGAAGTTTCCAAGATCTCCTTGCTGTGGACTTTGTAATGTATCAAGAATAAGTCAAGCCAGGAGTAAGGAATTTGCTTTGCCAACATGATGATAGAACTAAGATGGGACATGTGGCTTTTTTGAGCTAAATAGACCCACAATCCCGAAAATCTTGCCACATTGTCCATTTAGTTTTGTGGCATAGTCCAAATTTTTCGGCTTGTAAGCTTAAACTTAAAATTTTCATGAATCTACTAGTTCTAGGTGGTTGTTTAGTGAAGGGGGTGTTGTGATTCATTAAAAAAATTCTACAAACAAAACACATTCATACGCTTATTACGTATTCTGTTTGTCCATTTATTTATGTTTTAGCAAATTTTAAAGAGCAACAGTCCAAAAAATGAGAAAAGTAACTTTTTATGGCAACTTTGTCATGTGGAAGTCCCCATGATTAAATGAAGTGACTTATCCACTTGTTAATATGCAACCAATCATGACAATAATAGTAAGCGAAAAGCACCATAGGGCCCACGAGTAAGATTTAATATCAGACAAAAAAAAAGTTATAAAATTGCCATGTCGCGCCAGACATTACAGATAGAAGCAATAATATGAAGATGACTCAGATGGCACAAAATGAAAGCTTTATTTACCTAGTTACTTACAGATGAGTGACGCAACCAATCAGGCAACAAAAGTAATTACTATAGACAGGAAAGATTGTGCAGGATGCATGATCACGTATGAGTGTCCCCAGGGCATGGTACTTGAGAGATGATGGGCAGATTTATATTTTCTAGTAAAATGATTATAACATTGAGTCATTTGTGCTAATTGGTTACTAAAAGTGTGGAGCTATTATATCAAGTTAGGTATGCGTTGTAGGTCTGCATTTTTACGTAGATGTACTAAGAGTATCTTAAAAATCAGTACATTCATCAGTATTATATAATATGATGCTAGAGCTATGAACACGCCTTTTTTCTTCTCTCCCCTATAGCATCAGAACATTTGACTATTCAACAGTACCAACAATTAATCATATTTATTATCATGTAGTCTCACTCATCACAGATAAAATTGAAGTAACAGCATATCCATCTTGTAGGATAAACCAACAAAACAGATCTCTTATCTTCATATCTATTTCTGTTATCTAAATTGACTAAATTCAAGATAATAGCATATCTTTTACATAGAAAGTAAACATCGGAACTAAATCATAGACAAATAAACATCATTTTGATATGCAATAATTTATATTCTTTCAATTTAGAATAATTTTTTATCGCACCGAGTTCCTGAAAATTGATAAAAATGCAAGGTACATTCTTACATGATCTCATCGAGCCAATAGGAAAATACTACAAACATATAACATTGGAAACAGAACAAGATATAAGAGGTCATTGTCTTGTAGTATAAAAACTAACTATGTTAATTTGTCGGCAATTATCTCATAGAAAATGGAGGACATTCTAAAGAAATAAGAGCCAATAGTAGACTCTTTTCAAATTTCTCTGAAGTGAAAAATCATGCATATACCACACTTGAGTACTTTTGGTTACAAATCAACACTGCTACAAATTGTTTAGTAGTTGTCAATTGCTTATCTAATCTATGCTCAATCTAGAGACGACTCATATATCTTATGATATCCAATGGTCATAATAGGGGTAAACATTACTAAGTTAAGACCAGAATTTTTTCTAAAACGTGGCAGTTATTCTGAACATGGGGTTATTACTAATATAGCCATGATTCATGTGACTGAGTAAAAAAAAAACCGATTATCCTGCAGAAAACTGGCCGGCAAATTCGTTCGAGAATTTAACGCAACATGTTTTATCATAGAGAAACAAATGTAACTAATGAAAGCCGACAGTATATGATCCATGTATATCTATTTTTAAAGCTTGTTTTCAAGTTAAAACAAAAATATAGGCTTGAATTATTTGTTAAGAAAATGCAAGTGCAATTTTTCATATGTTTTGAGTCGCCAAGATATTAAAAAAAATTTATGGTTATCTGTTATATATAATTAATTGGATTTTTGGCGTCTGTGGCCTAAATGGATATAAACGTCACGTTTACTCTTTTTTTTCAAGATATAACCAGGTTCGAAAAACATGCTGCAGAGCGCGCCGGTGTTGGGTAGCAGATCCGCTATTAGTGTGAGAGGGAATTTTCTTAACCGGGAAAAAGCGCCGTAACCGTTCAGAAAGAACGCGACATGGCAAACTAACTGAATAGACAAAAATTGCCTAGAACAAAAATTCACAGCAATAAAACAGCTTGGGTTGGATTGCCAACGTCCTGTATAAGAATACGGCCAACTAACTTTTTTTTAAAATATATTGTGTAACAATTTAAGAAAGAATCCAACAGTCCAGTTTCGCAGACAACTGATGATGTGTGCAACTGCCGTAATTGTTTACACCAAATTAAGTCACCAAACTGAGTTTTTGAGCGATTGGGGCATTAATCATGATTAAAAAGTACCTAAATACCACATTCAATGTGCACGACACTTTTGAAACTCTACCAACGATATTAAAATCGCCCTCAAATAATTAAATTGCAAAGGCGAGCGAATGACATTTTCGCTGTTCCAACCTTGAATCTGCAGGGGGGGGGGGGGGGGGGGGGGGGGTTCGTCTTTTCGGTGGAACAGCCATCATGACTGGACACAAGCGAGAGTTGCTCGTATTTCGTGAAAGCTCGCTCTTTCAAAACTCAGAAAATGATAAGAATTTGCACACTTATAATCGAATCTATGGATATAACACAAGCAGGGATCTGGCTCTTGGACGCACACTTAAAACGACAACTTTGTCATTACTTCGAAATTTGTGCAACTAATTCGAAAAATATCGGGGCTTGTGTAATATGAAAATGAGGCCCAATAACTTCTTTCCATTGATTGTCAATTTGGAGAGAATAGCTCTTTGTTGATATAGCACCGAGTGTTTGAATGACGTGCGGGTAACGCTGGCGCATCGAAAAACCTGATATACTGATGTTTTTCGTTGCAATTTTTCTATCATTTAGAAATACATTCCGTTTTCAAGTTTACATATTTTGAGAGAGAAAAACACAGAATTATTGTGTGTTAATTTTTTTTACATTACATACAAAGATTCAAGAGCAGCAAAACAACAAAGAAGACCTAGTTTCCCCTTTCTGCCCCGCGGACATTTTTCCAGTGCAAAATCCGTGCAGTTTGTGCTGACAGGAGTAAGTGAGCGCTTAACAGCACTGTATAGTCCGTTCGGAAATTCGTGCCCACAGAAAGTGTCAATTTTCTCCAAAACTTGTACGGACATGAATTTTTGCATGCAGTCTTAGATTTTCCATGCAGTTGTTAATATATTTTTTTGCCCTTACAAAACTCATGTCATGTTCGAATTTTCTTCTTTACGTTATATAAAAAAAACTCTTACCGTTGTCTGGGTTAATTTTTAGTAGTTTTACAGAAAAGTTACAAGATCCGTTCAAAAATATTTTTTTTTGGTTTGAATTGGTGTAGTGGCTACATGTCCGCACGAGTGCGCACCTATTGTACACAGTCGCGAGTAACTAATTCAAACAAAAAAATATTTTTGAACGGATCATGTAACATTCCTGTAAAACTAAAAATTAACCCAGACAACAGTAAGAGTTTTTTATATAACGTAAAGAAGAAAATTCAAACATGACATGAGTTTTGTAAGGGCAAAAAATATATTAATAACTGCATGGAAAATCTAAGACTGCATGCAAAAATTCATGTCCATACAACGAACAGTTTTGGAGAAAATTGACGCTTTCTGTGGGCACGAATTTCCGAACGGACTATAGAATTGAGGCTGCCGTACTTGAAATTAGAATTTAACATGCAGATATAGCTACACACATCTTTGCAGCAATTCATGCCCAACACTAAAAATAAGAATCAACTAAAATGTATAGTCAGTCCTATATTTTGGCTATGAAAAACTTTAATAAATTGTGCTTATCAGGAGTGGAGGACCCTGTCTGCTGATGCTTCCACCATGGCACCCCTACGACCCATGACGGGTTACGGGCTGAGATGAGATGAGATGATGAGAATAGGATTAAAATGGTATTACAAGATCACTTCATGTGGTCACTAACGACAAGAACCAGTTGTTGTTGTCGATATCCCATAGCTGCTGAGCATAACAAGAACCAGTAGAACAAGAGAAAACGATGGTGATGGATAGTATACACATTGAGGAAACCTGTGGATAGCATTACATTTACAAAGCAGTGCCTGTTCTGCCAGGGTAAGAGAGGCAGCGGTAGACTAAGAAACTCATTAGGGAAAGAATTGGATACAAATGAAAATGTAGAAAGAACTTGGCATGTGTTTGAAGGTCTATGCTAAAAAAAAAAAAGGGGGGATTTATTGACTGATAATTACCTACCATCACTGCCAGGTTTTTAACATTCAGAATGAGAAGCATTTAGAAAAACAATTTATTTGCCAATGCTATATTGATGTAGATGATCTATGGCATGGAGAAAAGCTGTTGATTTACTTACTTAGTGACTAAGTTAGTCGTTCCCCTTCTACTGTGAGGTGTAGAGGTTTGGAAGAGCGCCAGACTATCCTATCGGCTGTCTTCCTCCTGGCCTGGTTCCATTCTAGTCCTCGGTCCGTCAAAGATTATCTAATGTTGTCCTCCTAGCAGACTCTGGGTCATCCTGGGGGTCTTGATCTCTGGCTCTTTGTTTCCCATGCTTGTCGTGGTAGCCGATCTCCCATTCTGCAGACATGTCCAAACCATCTTAGTTGGGACTGTTCTACCCCACTGAATACTTTTTTGTTATCTCCTTACATGCCTTGATGACATCATCCATGAGGAGTATGAAAAGATAAGGTGACAGGATATCACCTTGTCTTACACCAGTGGTGGTCCTGAACTCTTCTGACTTATGGTTTGCTGTACTCACATAATTTCTGAAAGACTTGAAGCTCTGTATAGCATGAATCAGAGGTGCTGGAATGTTCTTCCTTGCCAAAGAGCTGTTGATTTACCCAACTTACTGTAACTGGATGACTATTTCCTTGCCTAGTTACCCATGTATGTATACTATCAAGTCAACCTGGCATGTCTGGTGACACTGGCAATGACCAAATCTTTGGATCACCAAATAACAGTAAACATGGTCTTGTGGCAGTGCAAGTCATTAGCTATTATTAGGTGCCACAGTGATTTTTGTTTGCACAGAAACACCAGATAAAACAATGTAGTTTTGAAGCCCTTGGTAAATCAGGAAATTTGGTACTTTATTTTTTTAAAATAGGACAACAAATAAAAAAGTTATAGCATTTTAAAAAATGTGGGGACTTCGCAACATTGAAAAAGTTACATCACACCAACTTCAGAACACTGCCGTCTTCTTAAATATAATCTTACAACTTTCTCTAACACAATAACAAACAGCATATAGTCTGGAATATACTGATCACACAAAGAAAACTATAGAGCTACATCATGAATAATTATCAATATATTTGAGACCAAAAATTGCAAATCTGCAAAACACATTACCGAAAAATATAGTTTGTTGAATGAAAGTCAATATTCACATCATATTTCAAAAAGTATAAAAGGTACAAGCTTTAAATTTGTACATATTAATCTGCATACTACATAAATATATCTCAATTTTTTTCAGAGGATTTAAACATCTATTTGTTCTTGTATAATTGTTTAAAATGTGTCCAGAGGCCAATTTGTCGCAGGGGAAGAAAAAAGTGTGAAAATGAAGAACATTTTTTTTTTTTAAGATACTGTCCATATTTCATTTAAAAAAATTTGTAGGCAATAATTAACAACATCTAAACAATAATTAGCAACATCTAAACACTATATTTTTTTAAAACAACTGGTTATTAGCATTTAAAAAGACATTTTTTAACTGGAGAAGAATGATCATGGCGCACTCTTTCCCTGTGAGAGGGCAATGACACCTCAAAACCTAAATGCTTCAGAAGTCCAAAATACAATTCTTTGATATTTCCTGATAGTTTAATGTCCTTATCATTCAATATCAATTATCTGTATCTTACCTCTACACCTCACGGTAGAAGGAGAACAACTAAGTAAGTATCTTAACTGAGCCTTAAGATTTCTAAGGGCATATCGTCCTTTACAAATTTTATCCACACCCTCCTTTGTGGTGCACAGACCCCCTTGGCTTATGATTGTTTTATATAACTCTATCTTCTTCTCTGCATTTTTAATATCTTTCTCTTTTTTCCTCCTATTCTTGTCAGTTATATGCTGTTTAATTTTTTCTTTGACTGCCCTCTCTGACTCTTTACTCCGTATTTTCCATTTCAGTCTATGTTTTGGGTTCTTCGTCGTCACTCTTGCATTCTCTACTTTTATTTTATCTGCTCCTTCCTCTTCTCCATTTCACTTTTTATATGTTTGTAGTGTGTTACTTTGTGGTCTGTAGCTTTATGAAAAAAAAAAAAAAAACTACAAGCAGTCTACCTCGAGCCATGTTGCATTCCCATCCATATAACTTCTGGAATTTTATTTTTCCAGATGACTCCTACTAGGAGTCATCTGGAAAATTAAAATTCCAGAAGTTATTTTTGTTTTTACATGTATAGAGAATTACATGTACTATTACTGGCTTGTTCTTGTTCAGAGTTTCTTCTTGATTTTTTTTTTTTTTAAACATACAGTTGACATTCAAAAATCCGGCCATCGATAATCCGGTTCCTTCAGATTTCCGGCATGGATTTCGGAGCGCATTTTTTAATTTACCGCGTTGGCGCGCCACTGTTTTCAGGAGCCGTTTATGTTTTGATGCAGCTGTTGAACTAAAATTCTGTAGAACTGTTTTATTTAGTTGATGAACATTAAAATTTCATTTGCTTTTCATTTAGTTTTTAATTTTTTTTCTTTAAAGGACTGTACAGAGTCATTTTCTGTTAAATATATACAGCATATATAACCATAAAAAAATCCGGCATTTTCAACAATCCGGCACTCCTCAGGTCCGGAGGTTGCCGGATTTTTGAATGTCAACTGTATAAGCACAATTGTGATTGTCCTAATTTACAATGGTGTGATGCCACTTTCTCATATCGGCAGTTTTTCATATTATTTGGAATTGAAAACAATATGTATCCTAATTATAACCCATCAGAGGTTGAACGGGATATTTTTCTTCCTTAAATAAAAATAAATATATATATATCTTCTTTTCGGGGAATTTTAAGACTATCAACTATTGGCTGCGAGTCCGGACATTTCAGTACAGCATCAGCTTTTTAAATTATGGAATTTTCCGGTCCCCTAGCCTTGACTCGATTGGCTTTGGCCTTGCGATATCCTTCGCGTTTGAAACAAAATTCACCCTATTATGTTGCAAAATAAACCTTCATTCAATTACACATTAATCAAAACATGCATTTTTTTATTCAGATTGGTAACTTTCTTAGCTTTTCAAGCTCGTGAAATAATTAGATTGATGCGTGAATGTCTGAAGTGGTGATAACACATTCGTTCCACGCTATTACAACAACCATGTGATCGTGTTAAATTGCTAAATAATATTAAAACTATTGTAAAGTTTACATTTAATAATTTGTTGTTAATAAGTATATACTGTACTTACGTATAGACTCTTCAAATCAGAAGATGTGATGAAGTTTGAGCACGAACCAACATAAGTGGCATGCCGATTTTGATCAACATCGGGAGTTATCACGGTCGATGTAACAGCCTCGCTCTGCATTTTTCGCTAAAATTCTTGACTGAGAGAGCGTTACCTAAAGTCAAATCGCTTCACCAGCAGCAAACATCAGAAGTCTGATATTTTTATAGGAATAAATAAAAATGGCTCCCAAATCTTCTCATACCATGCAAGGAATTATAACACAACTTAAAATGTCAAATCTTGTAAAATTTCGACTTCACTTCGAAAAATCTACGTATTCCACTTTGTTTTCTACAGCTTGCATTATACGAAATTAAAGCTAGCCTATTTCTCCGCCCATCATAATGGTGAAAACCGTATGCAAATCAGGCGCCTGCTGGTCAAGCGATACTCGTTTGAATGAAGCGGGGTGAGGCAAAAAAGCCGAGAGTTGGCCGCGCGACGAGTTTCGCTACGCGTAACGTTGCTGTTTGTTTTTATTAGTAAAAAAATACTTCAATAATTTTTATTATTCGGGAATTAATACATTTCAAAAGAGAAGAAGATAAAGAGTATCGTGATGTAAATTTTATTTCAATCCACTTAATAGCAAAGTAGAATCTTTTGGCCGAATACCATCACTAACCAAGATCTGCTTACTCGTAGCAAGCAAGAGGACATGCACACCATCATAGCTGGCAGACGCTGGAGCTGGGTTGGTCATGTCCTCAGAAGAGACCCCGATGCCATCACAAGAACAGCTATGCTTTGGACCCCTGAAGGAAAACGAAAGAGAGGCCGACCAAAAACAACCTGGCGGAGGACTGTGGAGGCTGAGATGCAGGGAATGAACCAGAGTTGGGGCACTGTACGAAGGATGGCCACCGACCGAGCAAAGTGGAATCAATTTGTTGTTGCCCTACAAGATGCCACTAGGCGTGTTGGCCACTGACTGCTTTGACGGTCGGCGGCTAAGGATCAAAGAAGAAGAAGAAGAATAGCAAAGTAGCAGTGATGACTTAAACTTGACGAATTTCCATCAGTTTTCTCAACTTTCGTGCATTTTCAACAGCTGGAAACGGGCACTTTGTGGTATCTACTATTAAATATATACTGAAGCACATTAAAAACGCACCACCTGTATAATCCAGGAACATTGTGAAATGTAAATATAAGTTTACATATTTGGAATCTTTATTCATTTTCCTATGAATCCATGCTGGTCATTAATTTGTACATTTGATTGTTATGAAATTCATTGCATTCTGTGCAGGCAAGGGAGAAAACCAAAAATGCAAACAATAAAAAAATTCATTCACACTATCCTCAGTATCTGGTATGTCCACCGTGTGCTTGCAAACAAGCTTGGCAGCGGCTCCGCATGGAATGCACAAGTCTCTGAAGGAAATTCTGGGGAATCAAGTCCCATTCACGTGTAAGTAAGAGCAGCTTCGAGCTGTTGCAGATTAGCTGGAGAACCTTGCCTGTAGACTATGCGTCCAAGCTCGTCCCACAGATGTTCTATAGGGGATATGTCTGGTGATAGGGCAGGCCAATCAATCGTTACAATGTTCTGCTGCTGTAGATATTGCTGCGTAATGCATGCGGTGTGCGCACATGTGTTATCCTGCTGGAGAAGCTGCAAGTCGGGATAATTTGTGAACGCAGGAGCGACCAATGCATCCAGAATCTCATCTCAATATGTCACAGCATTAACATTTCCACAGAAGGCATGAAGAGGCAAGCGATGGTGAAAACTGAATCCTCCCCAAATGTGAATACTGCCACCTCCAAATCGGTTGTGCTGACGAACACAGCAATCTGCAAAGCGCTCTCCACACCGTCGCCAAATCCGCATACGTCCATCAGCAAAGGATATGTTGAATCTGCTCTTGTTTGTGAATAGGACAGCATTCCACTGCAGTCTAGTCCATCTGACATGTTGCTCTGCCCATTGCAGGTGCTGCTGACGATGTCTGTGAGTCAAGTTTGGCCCAACATAAGGTCCTCTTGCCGTAAGGCCTGTATCTCTGAGTCGTCGTATGACTGTCATTCGAGAGACTTGCCCACGTCTACCCACTATTGCTCTTGCTGTTTGACTTGCCGGGAGAGAACGATTCCTTAGGTGACTCAGCACAATATGACGATCTTGCGCAGGGGTAGTAACTCGTGGTTGGCCACTCCGAAGTCTATCCCGGGCACTGCCAGTGGTTCCGTAACGTTCATTGAGACGTACAATAGTGCTGTGGTGGCAATTCATCCTTCTGGCAATGGCCTGCAAGCTCATTCCGGTCTCCAACATACCAATGGCTCGTTGGCGGTTGTTTTCAGATAGTTGTGGCATTTCAAGCACATGTACTGGGTGTTTTGTCTCATCGGCCTTTTTATACGTGTAACTTTCATTGTTTTCATGTAGTCTGTGCACAAACCGTGGGTTGAATCATGCACTTTCCATTCCAGCAGCCATTCGCTCTCTACCTCATGACAAACACGGGGAAAATCCATTCCCACACTTTTTTTTTTCCAGCTTCTCGGCATCAGTATATATAATAGTGGTGCATTTTTAATGTGCTTCAGTATATATTACACATACATACACCAGTGTGAAACGAGCAAAATGGGAAGGGAGAAGTATGTGTGATATATATATTCACACATACATACACGTGTGTACAGTACGTGTGCTAAATAATGTACAGGCAGTCTTAGTGGTCACTGGCCAGTGTTCATTTAAACTTCAGATCTGAGGCAGAACAAAGTATTTTAGCAGCATAAACCAAATATAATTTTTTTTTTGGTGAAGGGGAAACTAGGTCTTCTTTGTTGTTTTGCTGCTCTTGAATCTTTGTATGTCTCTTCTTCTTCTTCTTCTTCCGTCCTTAGCCACCGACCGTCAAAGCAGTCAGTGGCCATTACGCCTAGTGGCGTCTTAGGGCAACAGCAGATAGATTTTCTTTGCCATTGTTTCCCATCACGCCTATTGGCGTCTTTAGGGCAATGGCAAATCAATCCATTTGCTGTTGTTTCCGTAATCGAAGTGACTGGCAAACGGGTGATCCCAGCCCGTTGGTAATCTTTGTATGTGTTACGTGCAGTCTTTGATATCTTACAATATTATACATTGGTATAACCTCTGCATAGCTAAAATGAGAATTAAACTGAAGAAGTTATACCAACCGAATAAAAATAGAAGAATAGATGTACACAGACTGCAATCAAATGATATAAAGAAGGAATATAATGTCAAAATGAACAACTATTTCGATGCTTTAGGCAAAATTGACAACGATATCACCACCAAGACAATCGATACTAAATGGGAACAACTGAGAACAGCAATGACAGAAGCAGCTGTAGCGACCACCGGATACCTAGTACATAAAAAGAAAAAATGGATGAGAGAAGATACTTGGGATAAAATACAAGAAAGGAAAACAGCAAAACTTAAACTACTAGCGGCAAGTACACATAATGCAGTTGAATCTTGCAAACTAACTTATAACTTGTTAAATAAAGAAGTGAAGACAAAAACTCGAAGAGATAAAAGACATTTCATCAATGAACTGGCCGTAGAAGCTGAAAATGCTGCAAGAACTGGTAATAGTAGGTGCCTTTATCAAATTACAAAACAACTATGTCACCAGCCTACTGCTATGGAAACACCTGTTAAAGGTAAATTAGGGAATTCAATACCAACAGAAAAAGAACAAATGAAGAGATGGGCTGAGCACTTCATGGAGGTGCTAAACAGACCACCACCAACAGTAACACCTGATTTTAATAATGAAACATCCACAACCACTTTGCCAATAACTTGCGATGAATTCACGCTGGACGAGATCAAACCAGCCGTTAAAAGATTAAAAAATTTTAAAGCTGCTGGAGTTGACGAAATTTCAGGGGAAATGATTAAAGCAGTTAATGACAACAACCTCTTGAGAATTTTAGATATTATAAATGAAGTATGGAGAGAAGAACAACCACCACAACAATGGAAAGACAGTATTATTGTAAAGTTACCGAAGAAAGGTGATCTATCAGACTGTAATAACTGGCGTGGTATATCTCTATTATCAGTACCTGGAAAATTATTATGTTGCATGATGTGTTTAGAAAGACTTAAATTGCATGCTGACGAAAAGATCAGAGAAGAACAAGCGGGTTTCAGGCCGAAACGATCATGTATTGATCAAATATTCACACTAAGAACAATTATAGAAGAATCAGTGGAAAGGCAATCGCCACTTATTATCACCTTCGTCGATTTTCAAAAAGCCTTTGATAGTCTACTAACACCGCCCATCATTGTGGAAGATACTTACAATCTATGGTTTTCCAACAAAATATGTGAATATAATCAAAGCGCTATATGACAATGCAAGATGTTGTGTTAGAACAAATAAAGGGAATACAGAATGGTTTACAGTAGAAACAGGGGTGAAACAAGGCTGCATTATGTCACCACTACTTTTTTGGAATAGCTATTGATTGGGTTATGAGAAACTATACCCACAATGAACAATTGGGTATAAAATGGACAAATGGAAAATTCCTGGGGGACCTGGATTTCGCAGATGATGTAGCATTCTTAAGTTCAACACCAAGACAATCCCAAGAAGCAATAAATAATTTGTGTCATCTCTCGGTTAAAATTGGTCTCCAAATAAATGCCTCTAAAACTAAAGCTATGAACTTTTCTAACGAGACCTTTGATATCATCTTGAACGGGGAAAAACTACAGAAAGTTGAAAGTTTCAATTATTTAGGCAGTAAAATGACTCAGGATGGTGACACAACAAGAGAAATCCATACTAGAATTGCTTTGGCAGCTAGCGCCTTCAATAGATTATCTAACATTTGGAAATTACGATCATTGAATATACATACCAAGCTTCGTCTGTTTAATTCAAATGTTATCTCAGTGTTAACATACGGCTGTGAGAGTTGGAAAATAACAAAATCATTGGAGAACAAGCTGAATACATTCGAGAACAAATGTCTTAGAAAACTCATGAACATCAGTTTTGGAAAGAATTCAAGACTAATCGACAAATAAGAGAAGACTCTAGGCAGAAATATGTCTCCGACTATATAAGGAAAAGACGATGGTCATATATCGGTCATGTCCTACGAATGCAAAACAACAGAATACCACTACAGGCGCTCACTTGGGTTCCTGAGGGTAAGCCGGAAAAAAGGAAGACCAAAAGAAACACTCAGAAGAACAATAATAAGAGAAGGAAGAACGTTGGGCCTAAATAATGTGCAAGAGCTAAGAGGAGTGGCGTCACAACGAACAACCTGGAGAGCACTGGTTTCTGCCTTATGCGCCGTGTTTGGCGCTTAAAGAATTTATTATTATTATTATTATACTTGTTATGTTCGCAAATATTTTGTAAACAAAATAGTGCTTAAGGGAAAGTCATTATTGAGTTACTTCCCTTGAAAGTTGTGTCGGCTCTTTCGATCGAACTCCGCGGATGAGTCCAGTTTTCTGCGATTTATTCTTCGTTTGGGTAGTAATAGATTGTTCTTGCTTCAGAATATCTATGGCCTGAATTTATGTGTATTGTTTGTCTGAGTAGGACGAGTCTGTCTTATATCTGTATATCTTTACATATCTAAGTCGAACTATATGTTCTGTTGTCTCTAGAGAGGTCAAACGCTATTCGGCGGATGTGTCGCTAGAGTGTGGGGTGATTTGGCTTCGTCCCGATAGGGACTGTGTTTTCTATGTCGGCTTGTCGCCGGGAAAAAGTGATCTCAGTATTTGTGGGGAAAGTGATAGTCGTCTAGACCTATCGTGTATGCTTTACCCCAGTGTTTTATTCGTATTGCCAAGGAATGGCAGAATCATATTTCTGATACCAAGGTAATAATAGACACTCTTATGAACTCTCGTACGAAGCCACCATTTTCGATAGGTACGATTTGAATGTCTAAGAGAATATATTTGACTCGATGAAAACGACTTCGATTCCTAGCAGCACTATATCCTGTAGATTGCAGTCAAGTGTTCATGATCAAATCTACAGAGCAATGAAAGATTTAATGAATGACTATCTTTAGGACAGATTCATTATCTGTATCCAAACGTGAGTGACAGCTCACGAGTGAAGCCATCTTGGAACCAAACATGTAGTGACTTTCAAGAAGAGAAAAGGGATGCCCGTATTATCGCTTGATTAGTCCAGAGATCACTGCTACACATGAGAACCCATTGCTAGCGGTTCAATATTATTATATGAAAAAACTGTGCTGAACCTTATGTTAAAGAATCTTCGCTAGACGAGATTAGGTAGAAGCCATCTTGGATATTGTTTATAATCTGACGTGCTTTGTCAGTAAACTCAGTTGATATATATATATGGGCAATACTGAGTGCTTGGCTACTGACAGTCCATTATAATATTATTCTACATGAGTGCCCATGTAACATAACATTGCAAGACCAGTTATCCACTGTACCATGATGTATTATGCCAACCTGTGATTTGTCACTATCTGTGCTGTCGAGTGTGTACGTCCAATTAAACTTTAGTAAAGGTACACAGTCGTTGGTGTCGATGACTTCCAGCCATACATGAGTGTAAGAAAAGAACATTTGTCAACACCACGAACCCTTCCTATCATTCGCACATTATACACTCCATCTATGTCTACACACCACTGCGTAGGTCAAGTTGACATTCCATACTCAAACCACGAGCAACACAACAACACAGTATTTAACTCTGGTGATGTTCGAGCGAGCTTCAGTAATCAGAACACCAGAGGACTTTATCAACTCTTGCTCAGGGCAAGGGTCTTGTATTAAGAGTTTATCAACTGATGATGATGATGTCTGCTTCCATCCACTTATAATTATCTTTTGGTGGACATCATTAACGGGAATAAAAATGACAACTTTATCAACTGGTGGACCAGCTTTCTGGGTTTGACCTCGCAGAAGTTCAGAAGTCAACAGAGTACCGATACCAGACCGTTTCCTGTGGCTGATACGACACACTTGCAGTATTGGTTTGCTATTTGTCAACACTTCGTCACGTGACCTGTCAAGTGAATGCAGTATGTAGGTCAGCGTTGTTGACATTTTTTACATTAGACATTACAGAGTTTCACGGAACAGTTGGATCAATTCTTGTAATATTAACAGGAAGACAGTATTAGTGAACTAAGAAGTCCTATTTTCATCGATGGATCTTCTTGTTTTCTGTATATGAACTTTAATATTTAAGGCCAGAATGTTTAATTGAATAAAGTGGCAGTTTGTTTATTTCCATAAAAATAACTTTGCCATTACTGTAAAACTGAGCCTATTTTGCAACACATACTATCATACACATAATTTATATATATTTATGTTTACATGTTATTTGTTTGTATAGTATGTTAGTTTCTATGTCAGCGGGTTGTGTTTAAGGTTGGGCGGCGTCCTCACAACAGAATATCCCACGTCATAGAGGGTCCGTTGTGGGCGTTTTCTATAGGTGCAATTTTCTTGATTGAAAATTTGCTGCGACAACTGTTGCTTTTGTGTTAGCTGTGAAGTCTGTAATTATTGTTATTTTTGTAATATTTCTTTGTTCTTTAGTTTTGTTTTGATTTGTTTGTAATTTGTTGGTCTAACCTTTTCTATCTTTCAGTTCTATTCACAATTTATATTCATATATTGTGACGTCATTTGTGTTGTTATTCTTTGCAGATTCAGTGATTATTTTCATCATTCTTCTTCTTCTTGCGATCGCATCTTTGATGATTACACCGTCAGACGAGTTCTCATGATGAATTCGACTGTTGTTTGAAGTTCCTCTTTAACTCCATATAGCTTTGAGTTTAGTGTTGAGTCATTGGGCCAGTATATCTTTCTTAACTGGTCATACAGAGGACAGTCCTGTAGAACATGCTCAGCAGTTTGTTCGTTTTTTTAATCCACATGTGCACAGTGGTGAAGCAGACAATCGTAGCTTGTGCATGTGTTTATTCAGTTTGTTATGCCCTGTCCTGAGTCGAAAAATAGTTGTCTGTCCCTGCCGGTCGAGAGTGTGATAGTCGTCTTTGGGTTGGTTCTGTTCTCTTCTGATAGTCTGGATAGCTCTCTTTTTCTCAAAGTATGTGACTTCATTATCTTCTTGTTCACATTCTCCTCCCTTTTTTTGCAAGTTTATCTGCCTTTTCATTTCCGGGTACACCACAATGAGATGGTACCCACTGAAGTATGGTTCTCTTTTTGGCAGCTACCTTGTTTAGTTCATTTCTCAGATGCGGGAGTTTACCACCCTTGAGAGCTTGCAGGACAGACAGTGCATCTGTGAGGATGACTACCTGGTGGCAGTCAGAGTTGGTGTTATAAATCATATTTGCAGCTTGCTCTAGAGCTTGAACCTCAGCTGTATAGTTGGAACAGAATTTACCAGTGGGAATGTGCCTAGTCTCATAGTGGTTGTCAGGATATGAGATAAAGATACCGGCACCTCCATTCCTAACAGCATTAGTTGCTGATCCATCTGTATAGGCATGTATCCATGATTGATCGGGATAGCTTTCTTGGATCATACTCAATGTAGCAGTTCGTTTTTTGCAGATCATTATACTCACATCCACTTGTGAGACCACTGACTGTTGTATTAATTTGGAGGGCACTGCTGGCCTGCTCCCATGGTACAGGGTATAGGGTGGGCTTCAGTGGTGTTGTCTTCATGGATAGGTCTTCTTGATGCTGTCTTATAAGTCTTTTTCCCCCGATGCACAAAGCTGCTACGCTTTAGACGTCCCAATGCCAGATCATCTAGTCTTGCCTTCATTGGGTGCATTGGCATACTGTTGTACTTTTCCATCTGGATCATGGTTTTTTGTGTCTCTTCTATGGGACAATGTCTGTAATCCAGCAACCTTCTGCATCTCTGTTATTGGTGTAGTTTTCATGGCTCCTGTAATGAGCCTGAGAGCTTGATTTTGCACCTTGTCCAAAGACTGCAGATGTGAGTTAGCAGCTGATGACCATGCTGCTGAGCTAAACTCTAAGTGTGGTCTTATTACTCCATTATAAATCTTCTTTAGATTTCGTTCATTTGCTCCCCAGTTGGTACCTGCTAATTTTCTGAGTATGCCTAGTCGTCTTCGGGCCTTTCCTTCTGCATTTTCAATATGCTTATTCCATGTAAGCCTTTGGTCAAATGTCACCCCAAGATAGGTGGGGTAGCTTTCTTCCTTGATCACGGTTGTCCCTAGGTGTATGTTAGCTGATTTGTCCTTGGGGGCGAGGGAGAACAGTGTTGTGGAGGTTTTGTCTGTGTTTATTGTGATAAGCCATTTCTCTGCCCATGACACTAGCATGTCTGCTGCCCGCTGCATTCTATAATTTGCTGTGGTGACATTTTCATCAGCGCACCAGAGTACTAGGTCATCTGCATATAAGGCAGCTTTAACTCCTGCAGGGAGATCTTTCACCAGGTCATTGATGTAAACAAGGAAGAGTGTTGGGGAAATTACTCCTCCTTGAGGTACCCCCTGATGGAGCAACACTTTTCTGCTCTGCAGACCGTCAAGAGTGACTCTAGTTCTCCTGTTATGCAAGTATGACTGGATCCATTTCATCATGTTGCCTTGGATTCCACTTCTCCTAAGTTTTTCAATGAGGCCATCTTTCCACACCTTGTCAAAGGCCTGCTTGAAGTCGACCCAGATCGTTAGGACCTTTTTTCTTCTGCTGGGAGGCATCTTCTATTGCTTGAGACAAGTAAGTAACTTGGTCTTCTATACTGTAGCATTCTCTAAATCCAGCTTGTTCCGGCACCAGGATCTGCTCAGACTCTAAATACCATTTCAATCTGTGGTTGACTATTCGCTCCATAGTCTTCCCAACACAGCTTGTGAGACTGATTGGCCGGTAACTTGCAGCCTCGGTCTTACATTTCCCTTTCTTTAGTATGGGAATTGTGATGGCTTCTCTCCATACTTGGGGTACCGTTCCTTTCAACCAGCTGTGGTTGAATATCTCAAGCAGTTTTGTCTTTGCTGCTGAGCTCAGATTTACTAGCATTTCGTTGCTGATTTTGTCTGGGCCGGGTGACTTTTGAAACTTAAGCTTGGAAATAGCCTTCTGTAGTTCTCCTAGTGTGATGGGTTCCCTCATTGGGGCAGGAGTATCTGTCTGTCCCATGGTTGCCAGTATTTCTTTTCTTATCTCTCTCTGATGGTCTATGTTAATGGGTAAGTTGCTTTCTGAACTGTATCTTCTAGCAAACAAGTCTGCAGCTTGTTTTCCTCTGAAAAGTTTGCCACCTTCATCCAATGTGATAGTCTGCCTTGGTGAGGAATGCTCTTCATTTAGAGACTTGACTAATCTCCAAAGTTTCCTGCCGTCTTTCTCAAGGTTCAGCGATGCCGTTTTAGTTCTCCAGCTTTTCCGCTTTTCTTCTAGCTTTGTTCTCTGAAACTCTGCTACAGCCTTTTTCCATTTGTTGTGAGTTTCAAGTGAAGGCTGAGACTCTGCGTCCTTTCTAGCCTTGTCCATAGCTTCCTGACGTTCTTGGAGTGTGCTGGACCAGTATGGTATGTAGTTACGCCGGCATCCTTTGGGAATGGTTTCTTTTGCAGCTTGTAGTATGCATCTGTTGAAGTCTTTTACCACTTCATTAATGTCTCTGTTCTGTACCTTGAGGGTAGACAGCAGCGTGTTCACCTGATGCCTGAATAAACCCCAGTTGGCTTTTTTGTAGTTCCATCTTGTAATGGCTGGGCCTGTACTGAGAGTTGCACTCTGGACAGTAAGAAAGATTGGGCGATGGTCGCTTCCCCCTAGTTGGTCTCCTACTTCTCTACTAATAGATCCAGCTATATCTGGTGTGGAGAAGGCAAGATCTGGTGTTGAGGTTGTGTGCCATCCTCTGGAGTAGAAGGTAGGAGTATCTGTGGCATTATTGACTAGGATTAGGGAGTGATCATCTTGCCAAGTTTCAACCTCTTCACCTCTGTGATCCAGATGGTTATAGCCCCAGCTCTGGGAGTGGCTATTAAAGTCTCCAACTGCTATAAAGTTGGTGGCTGGTACCTGTATAGAGCTGAGACTCAGGGGTTTGTTGTTCGGACAGTAATAGTTCAGGAGTTCTATTTCCATCTTGTCTACCTTTATCTGCAGCAGCTGATATTCTGCTCCATCCATGAAGGTTTTCCTTTCGTGTGCAGGAATGTTATTCCTTACAAGAGTAAGTACTCCTCCTTTTCGTCTATCTTGTCTGTCGGATCTGAAGCATTGATATCCCCTTATTTTAAAGGTTTGATCTGCTTTCAAGTGAGTCTCTTGGATACAGCAAACACTGACTTGCTTCTCATACAAGATGTTTTCCAGCTCTGTCTTTTTGCTGTATCCAGCCTGCTTGCTGTTCACTCCCTCTGCATTCCAGTGCATCATGACAAGTGGCACTCTGGGTTTCTCTTTTTCTGTTTTGTTTTGGTCAGTAGTTCTCCTCCGCCGTCTGTTGACTCCACAAGATGGTCTAGAGGGTCCTCCAGTAGCTGAGGGTGGGCTCTGTCGAGGCTCAGAGCCCGGCACTGCACCTGCCTGGTGGAGCTCCACAGGGCGAGCACCAGAACGAGATTTATTTGACGGTGTACTCTCCATAGGAAAAAAAAAGCGAGTTGCATGATACTGTGGTTTCCGGTGCGCCTTCTGGCCCAGTATCTACGACTTTAGCACCTGTTCAACGGGAGAGTGGGCTCATCCCTAATCTGTTTATGTTCCCAGTAGTAGACTATTCGCAAGCAGCCTGGGGGTGTCACTGCTCTGCGCGGACCTTGTTTACCGAGGCGGCGTCCGAGCTCGTATGGTGAAAATATGGTTGCGTTATCTTCAAAATAGCCCTGTCTTTCCCGTGGACATCATTAACGGGAATAAAATAACAACGTTATCAGTATGTAATGTAAAAAAATTAACACGATAATCCTGTGTTTTCTTTTCTCTCTCAAAAATTTGTAAACTTGAAAAAAAAAAAAAAAAATTTTACCGAATCTTTTGGCCGAATACCATCACCAACCAAGATCTGCTTACTCAGAGCAAGCAAGAGGACATGCACACCATCATAGCTGGCAGACGCTGGAGCTGGGTTGGCCATGTCCTCAGAAGAGACCCAGATGCCATCACAAGAACAGCTATGCTTTGGACCCCTGAAGGAAAACGAAAGAGAGGCCGACCAAAAACAACCTGGCGGAGGACTGTGGAGGCTGAGATGCAAAGAATGAACCAGCGTTGGGGCACTGTAGGAAGGATGGCTGCCGACCAAGCAAAGTGGAATCAATTTGCTGTTGCCCTACAAGATGCCACTAGGCGTGATGGCCACTGACTGCTTTGACGGTCAGCGGCTAAGGATCAAAGAAAAAAAAAAAACCAAATAGAGACAGAAGCCTACATGCCTCTCAGATTCCTTGATCATAACTTGCACACAGAACATTTAAGACATTGTCAGTAGTAATACTGGACATCAGCATTAAATTCAGCAGTTCATGTGCATAGATTTTACAAAACTGTAGACTGGTACACTACCCGTGGTAGTGGTAAACAAAGAACAATAAGTTACAAGCAGTTAAAAAGAATGTTCAGGCTAAACAAGTATATGATTCTAATAGCGTGAAGAGACCATGTGATCATTTTCAGACTGAAGTCAGAGGTCCATAAAAGTATACATTTTCTGAAAGTATATTGGATAAGGAATCATATGGTACTAATTTCAAGGTATCTGAGCATTATATATGGTGACCTTGACACAATGAATAACATTAATTATGTAACTCTTCATCAGCTTTCAACCTACCCCCACATTGACTGGGATGTCTACAAAGTCATCCAAATCTGTTTGGTTCTATTTCTCATCTGAATAAGTTTTTCAGACACTGCAAACAATATTATTTAAGAAAATGTATAGTTATAAGCTTTTATTTTAAAAGCTAATTTTGGTGAATTTTTTTTCATTCGCGATCTAAAAAAAGCCTTTCTACCCACTTCCAAAAATGACAAAAGGAAATTATATGTTTCAACTAACTAGTACTAGTATAGAGTTACCTGATCTTATTCTCTTTTTCTAATGTAATTTCATTGACATGCAGCATTCGATGAATGAGTGATAAAGTATTGAAACTCATCGTGTCATTGAAGAATGGAGTCATCAGTGTAGGCCTACTTGACCAGTGATCACTAAGTTGTTTAGCAGTAGGCCTAGGTATATTTTCAGTTGCTCCATTGTGATACTATGTTATGGTACCGACTGTTAGGGTGTGCCACCATCCATGCAACTGTGGATTCCAATTTCAGGAAATTTTGAGGTTTGTTTCTCGCAGCACATTGTTCATAAGTTCAGCATCAAAAATCAAAGAAAAAAATGAAATGGTTCTGTGCACCTTTTCAAGCCTATATTTTGGGAGCTGTAAGGATGTCTCACAAAATTAGGATCAGATCGTAGTCTACTGTTTTCACTGTCCACCTTTTGCCATCCACATTGGTCAGTGACATCTACTCGGTCTTTTTTTTCATCACTGACATGTGGGATGTCTACAAAGTCATAGTCGGAATCATTATTTTCCATTTGAAAAATTTCAAATAATGACGGTCTAATTTATTTCTTAGTCCTGGTGAACGTTCAACAATGTCAGACATAACTGCAGTCGAAAAAAAAAACTGAGAAACATTTTGATCCGATTGAACGCAAATCAAAGGGTTACAAACGCATATTTACACCACGCTGAAACACCAGAATTGAAGGGAAATCTATTTATCAATGTTATTTCTCCTTTGCACACGAAAAACTTCGATTCACATTTGTAATTACGATTTAGCCGGCCGTAACACCACAGAATGAGACATGACGGCCAATCATCGGCCGTTATGACAGCTATAGGGTTAATATGTTGCATTTACCAAGCCTTTTACCTTCACTGAGCCCAATTTTCCACTTGTTTGCAAACATTATATAATGGTCCTGGTCACTACACAACCTCTTGACCCTACATCTAAAGCAATGTCTTGCAGTGGTTGCTGGGAGTGTGCTGCTAATTTTAAAAAAATTCTACGGCCAAAACCTCCCGAGTTGCTTCTTGTGACATATTGGATAGAGCATTGTATATATACTTTGCTCCTTCTTTGGACCCTGGTAACACATGAGTGCTATCCAAGTGAACGGACAGGTCATCTGCAGACTGCCCTCCTATCTTGTTCCCACATCATGCTGAGTTTGAACTTCTTAGCGTTTTGTGCATGTACTCGTTCTTTCTTTGGGAAGACCCAACTATATTACTATTATTAGTCTGGGCACGTTATTTACAAATTTTTGTTTGAGCATTATGGGCTATCCTTACATTTTCACTTTTCCAATTGAAAGATTGTTGATTACAAGCAACCTAACTGCACAGAACAAAAATGCAAAGATGTACATGTGTTCTTTATATGTTTTTATTATGACAATAAATAATGGTAAAATTAGCAGGATACGCTAACCTTTGAAAATGCATTATCTGACTGTTATTAACCATGGCCAATAGATGTCAACTAAGTGTGCACAAGTAGTCACATATTTATCTCATGTCATTGAGCAGTTGCTGTACATAATCTAGGAAAGTTCCACTGTCCAGCTGATCCTCAGGAAGTTTGCTGCGTAAAGAAGCCTGCAGGATGAGATGTGGACAAACCTGTACATTTTCCAATAAATGGGATCAATTTGGTTTCAACTTTACACTAATAAGTACATTTTTTGTGTGCTGAATAGTAATTTTACACATGCAATAAATTCATATGGTATTGGAATCCACACATTAACTCATTTTGGAACGTACATTTCCTATGGGTTTTATGTTTTAGGCTTTACGAGCAAAAAGAGAGCTTTTCACTTCTGCTCACGGGTTTTGTAACCTTATGATATATGATCAAGTCCAGCTATTCACTAATTTAATTACAACATTGTTATCCCAATCTCAGTTATCTCCCTTTATGACATTCCTACCACACAACCAATCAGTTTTAAAAAAAATAATGAAATGCTAATAAGGCCATGTGAGATAATGAGAAACTTTATATGTGTGTGGGAGCCACGGCAGCACAGTGGCTAGTGCACTGGCTTCCTAATCCTAGTGTGGTGGTCCATGGTTCGATCCCCAGTTGAGGTGGCATATTTTAGAGCGCAGACGGCTCCGGGGTCGATCCAGCCTCATGAATTGGGTATCGGATCAACTCTGGGAAGCTAAGGTGGCTGGCGTGATGCTGACCACATCACCCTAGTGTGCCGATGCTCAAAATATGGGCCTATCACGATATTCTCAATATGCCTCAATGGACGTGTGACGAGATCCTTTATTTGTGTGTAAATTCAATCAGCTGTGTCTGCCAGTCATTCATTTGCTCCTTTTCCAGTCCACAATTTTGAACTGATCTAGTGTTGGCGATGTTATTTAGTGTACTTGCTGTTTCTTCTTCTTGGATCCTTAGCCCCTGACTGACAAAGCGGTGGTTTGCCATGTATCTAAACAGGCATCTTTAACAGTCTGTAGGCTTGGTTGTGCAAGAATTGTTAATTTACTGTCCATAAAAAAAGGCCATTATAGACCTCAGTGTCTTGCTTTACAGAAGTGCTCTCAGGAAACCAGGACATGCAATCACAGTTCAGAGTGTACTGATGTTGGTTTAAACAAAAAACTAGGATAATACAAGAAACAATCACTCTACATTCCTGGGGAATGGTTACAACAGTGTAACATATTAAATCAAAAGACAGCTATGACCACAGGAACAAAATGTTCAAAAGACCAGCTTTTAAAAGTGATCTGCAAAATACCCGGTACAACTAATAAATGCAGTACATTTTTCAATATTGTGCTATCAAAATCTGACCTGGACACTGACTTGAGAGCAAGGACGATAAATAAAATTAGATGCCTGAGAAATACGAAAAGATCTAAGGAACAAAATCAAAATGTAAAACAAATTGCTCCTTTGGGAGTGAGAAAATAGAATGAATCAATGTTGAGTCAATCACTCTCTCGGGAATCTCACAGAGATGTTACTAACTTGTTGTTTACTTACCACCATCTGCTAATGGATGTAAATATAACTGCTTGAGATAGATATTGTGAGATACTTTATACTCACTTTAATTTTATCCTTGTAGGTAATAGCTTCCCCCCAGTGCTCCTTTAAATGAACCTTGTCCATAGCCATACGATAAAACTCGGTCAGTTGTTTCTGTGCAGACAAACGCATACACATTAACATTATTTTGCATGCAGGCCTTAATGCGTCACTTTCAACAACAAAAAACGTTTTCCTGGAGATTCAGTGGTGTTTATTTAAAAAAAAATCATTTTGGGTCTCTGTGATAGAGTTACTGTGATTTTATTTTCAACAGGCCCCATTCCTCCTTCTCTCTGTAACTATATGAGTTTGCCCCATGTTTCTTCTCCTTGTAATAGGTACGTGTTTTCAGGAGGGGATTACGGTGGGGTTTTATCTTATCCGCCCCATGTTTCTTCTCTATGAATAGTAGTGGAGTTTAGTCTTTTTTTGTAGGGAATTAATTGCGCTTTTTTCCATAGGGTAGTTTATATAAGATTTGCATATATTAGTTCTTTTCACTAGATTAATCGCGATCACAGAATCGTATTTCCTTTGTTAAAATAATTGCGGTCATTTTTGTTAGTAAGCAGTAGAGGCGTGAAGCATTATCTCCCGACGGTTAGGAGATAATTCTGTACTCCAGTACATTCTTTGTTTAAACGGGAGATGGGGGTAGTGACCTCTACCCATGTACGTAAAACTGGCGTTTCAACGAATCAAAGTTAATTTTGCTCACGCGGTCACGTAATGTGACGCAATTTGTGGACGCGCGCTAGCAGTAATAATATGAGACATATTTGTTTACAATTTTGATTAGCCGGGGTCAAACTTTATTGAAATGCAGCACGATCATTGGTCTTAGAACAAAGCCACGCGATGACATATGGCGTGGGCGCTGGCCTCATTTTCTTGTAATAAATAATAGAGTAATTGATTAGCGGGTCTATTGGTCTTCAGAAAATTACAGCCGTGAATTCAAGCCATGCTCGCTTGCTTTTAATTGGGAAATTCGACTGGCGAGTTTTCACGGCACGTAGGAGGGGTAACCTGCCTATAGTCCTTTACAACAGCAAGTTGTCATCTCAGGAGCAGAGGGCTCGAGATATCGCCAGAGGCGAAAGAAATACCATACGGTCCCAGGTAGGAAGACAATCTTCAGCTGGGAACAGGATTTTCCTTAAAATCCGGAGCTCTTAGCTCATTATACCACTCCAACAACGGCACATGGCCGGGAGATTGGTTTAAATTGTATACAGCCATAATAATGCTGTTTTCCCCTAAACCTTGAGCGAGTTATCGGGGCAAGTAAGAAGTTGTTCAGCAGCAGTGAAGCTTCTACAATTGATTCAAGTAAATCGTGCTTGATGATACCCAAGTCATCAGTGCAGTAGTCAGAAACAGGAGACAAGGTTAACATTCCTGGTTCTGAATGTTAACGAGAAAAGGGGCGTAACGGAGACGCCACATCAGCAGACGTCGAGAGTGTCAGAGGGACACTCTAAGCAAGGCGAAGAGGAGAGGAAGAGAGAGAGAGAAAATAGCTGGGACCAGTAGGGTCTTATATTATCCTTAGAGGATAGCCTCTGAGCCATAGATGTAATCAAAGTCTACTAGCGTAGCAGTCCAGTGATGTAATTTAGTGGCGTGTATGGAGGCTGAGATGCAAAGAATAAACCAGAGTTGGGGCACTGTACGAAGGATGGCCACCAACCGAGCAAAGTGGAACCAATTTGTTGTTGCCCTACAAGACGCCACTAGGCGTGATGGCCACTTACAGCTTTGACGGTCGGCGGCTAAGGATCAAAGAAAGAAGAAGGATATCGCCTAAAGAGCTTGGAAGCTGTGTGGACAGTCATGTAGGCAGCGTCAACAGAACAGTGACAGTAGAAATATTATTGTAGTAGGGAGTGGTGGCTAAAGTGATGCCCCCACACATTTTGTTGTGGTTAAACCATTAATCATTCTATTGTTCCCTAGCAGGGTGAAAGAAGGAGTGACAGTGGTCGTTTTTTTTAGTGTCTATCAATTTAATTGTTTTTCTTGTTTTCAGGTCTGTGCAACATTGCATGTTATTTATTTTCCTGTGTGATTTGATTGTTGAGTTGTTTTAATAAAACTATATAAATGTTCACTGGATCAGTCTCTCTAATATATATAGCTAACTATACTGTGCATATATATTTGTCTGTATAGTGTGCCTGTGGTCTTAGTACACCCTTATCTCCTTTCTTGTAAAGGTAGCCAGAGGGGGGTGAGTCTATAGCTATTCTTGAAGTCATGAGTGGCGAGGGAGAGTCAATCTCGGTTCTATCCCTCGAAGCCAATAGGCCCATCTGTCCACATTCACTATCATTTCTCATCTAAATCTATCTTCTCAGTCTGTCTCATACTAGGGTCTTGTCTATACACTGGACACACTCTAAACTTAAATCCACTTCGTGACAGTCTCCTGAGATCTTTAAAATTGTAAAAAGGTAGTTCCATAGGAGATACCGGTACTGGTGTAGGGAAGTGAAGTGTTAGAGAAATCGCTATACTAGGTCCAGGTTTATAAGGTGGGGTGACACCTCTGATACCTTTGCCTTCCCTAACTCATGAGCAGAGTCAGGTACCCTTTTACAACTGGGTAGACTGGAGCGTGGCACTACCCAGATTTCAACCCCGGAATCAGATAACTTTGCAGCAAGAAGCAAGCACTTTAAACCGTGTGTAAAACTATTGTTACTGTCTATGTCCCTGTGGAACATAGCTTCACATAGTCATCTCTTACAACTACAAGTCTAGTGTTCTATTTATTTCCTCTGAAACTCCCTGGCACCACACGGGGTAATCATAAGTTAACAACTCAATAATGAAGTTTTACTGGCCTGAGTAGCTCCTGTTTGTCTATAAGAAGACAAAGAACAGGAACACTGCTCCCTCAAACTTGTCATAAAATGTGACTAATATAAGGTTACACATATGGCTGGTAACATCCCCAAATAAAACAGCAGAAATTGCTACAGGAGCCACCGCTGCAAAAGCACATATGGATACAGTGATGACTCCATGCACCATGAGGTGCAAAATGAAGATAAAATGTACTTGCCATATCAGAGAGCAGGTCCTCCGTAAGTGATGAGTCTCGAACAATCGAATATGAGACATTCATGGGGATGTTGTACGATGCTGGGTGCTAGAAGTGGTGTGAAAACAATAATGGCAATAAATACAGTGATTATCTCAACGCTACTGCAGACATGTGGTGGTTATAACAGTAATGATTAAAAGTAAGGTGGCAGAAACTATACACGATGTTGAGAAACACATTACAGTAATAAGCACAACAATTAAATTATTATTAAATGGACTTTTGCACATTTCAATCAGATTCTAACAGTGCATTAAAACAAAATTATTTATATATGAAACGAAGTGTGTGTTCATACTTAAAATATTTCAAAAGTTACTGAAATGAACAAATAATAATTAAAAAAACATTACACAAGAGCTCACTACAAAACTAGGCTGGAAATGTATTTAAACATATTTTCACAGCAAATTTAAGAACGTTTACTATCAATCTTTGAAATTTATTTAATGATACAATAAATTATAAGGCATCAAAACCCTCGGGGGCATTGTTACTGTATATACTTTAGACCCTAGGATGATAGTGTTGGCCCTATCTGTGCTTATACGGTTTGCAACAAATTATTTTTATCCCTATAGACTTTCCCACAGTCTATAGACTCTTCATGACCCCTGGTTTGGAAATCACTGCTTGGAAGACAAAGCAATTTAACAGCTGTTACTCTGCTTCTTCAGATATACATAGATGTCTTGGCAGCTGAAACCAGTAAAGTACTTTATTTCCCCATAATATTTTGTTTTTGTCTCCCCAGCATTTTGTAGTTCATTCTGTACAAAAGTAAGAAGTGTGAATGGTGTTCAGAAATAGTAAATATATGGTTCCATGTTGAAAGTAATAGTAGCAGCAACAGCAAAAACATGACGGGGGGGCGCGTTCATCATTATTTCCCTTTTTACTCCATATGGAGCCACCTTAAAGGAAGCTCACACCAAAGCATTCATGTGCTCTTGAAGTGATGTGTCACGAAATGGATTTAGGACTAGAGACTGTCTACCTATAGAAGACTGGAAAATTAGATTCAGATAGAAATATAGTGCAAAATGTGAAAAGTTGAGACCATTGGCTCCGAGGTTGAGAACCGAGGTTGATTCTTTCCTCGCCACTTCGGACGTTTAAATTGCTATGGCCTCGAACCACCTCTAACTACCCTACGGGGATAAGGTTCAATTAAGATTCACAAACACCAAGGTACAGACAACATATAGCTACTGTACTAAAGGAAATGACTGATGCCAGCTACAATTTATACAAGTTTATTATACACCTATACACAAACTCATCTACATGTCAAAATACATGAAGTGCGAGGATGCACACCTGAAACAAAATCAAGCACAGTTAAAAATGCATCAACCCCAACCCTTCTCCCACAATTGCAACCTGTATGGAGAAAGAAGGTAAGGTTAACTGAAATGAACTACACTGCACTTGATGTCGCCTACACTCCAAACTAGCTGTTCTAAATTCTAACTCTAAGTCCACTGATAGCTGGACCGACGGCGAAGTGACTACACAATCTCTGCACAGACATCGGTTCTACACAGCCTATCCTGGAATCTCCTGAACACAACTAACTGCACCTCTAAACTTCAGCAGCTGTCCTCTGCTATGATTCACCAAAACTAACAGTTCTGCCTATCTGTGCTGACTTCAGTAGAGAGAATGTTTACCCTCTCTCTCTCCACTAACTCTGGAATTGATGACTGAGGTTTAACAGAACCCCACTGGATTCTGGACTGGAACTGTAGCTGACTTCTACCACTCTGAAATTACCTGCCCGAGTACCTATAACTGGGCCGTCGGCTTTATTATGGCCGTGAAGAAACGAACATAAAAATTACAACGCTGGCAGCCTGCCAAATCTGCGTGTGTAACGAGCGTCAGAGCTCAGGATTTATCCACAAAAATCCTATTCGCTGGAAAATGTCTTCCCCTGGCTGGGAAAACGTATTTTCTTCCTCTCCTTCCACTACTGGCAACTAACGTAAACCCTTGCGGTTCTGCGAATGCCCCAACTTTGCCGTGGGAGAAATTTTGTGGTCTCAAAATTCCGCTCTCATTCCCACAAAGCCGGTACCTGCTGTTTTAGACAAAAGCAAAAACAACAGCTAAACAAAACGTTAATACTCTATTACAAATAACAATTAACTTCCTGACAAACCCTTAAGTATTTAACACTTAAGTCTCCCCCGTCTATAATCAATACAGCTCCCCTACTCTCTCCCGTTATGCACCACCATACAAAATCATGCAAACAAAGTTCGCTCCCCCACTGAGCTCCCTTCTCTACCTGAGCCCACAAGGTAAACATTGGCTAACCCAGATCGCTTGTTCTGCCTGACTAACTCCGAGCAACAACAATATTTTCAATGGCCCGTCTGGGCAGACGTACTGTGGCCTACTTCTTACGCTGACACTAATGCCGTAATGTTTAATACAAAATAAAACTAGCCCTCTCTAGGAATTCCTAAAATTCCCGTCAGTATGATTAATCACCTCAAAATTGAAATAAAATATTATTCCCTTAACATAAATAAATTTGATCTCCATCTTCTGAATACACAGAATAACAAAGCACAATCAATAACCTATAACCCTGTTTACGCTAGCATCTACATGCCGTCAAAAGTTATACATAATGGTTATCAATTAAATCTCAGTAGTTACAACACGTGGTTACAATTTTATGACCACGTGCTTCTCTCCCCCTTGTCCCTCTGAACATCGTATCAATAAAGATACTGTAACCACGCGCTCACGTGCTTCAATTAATACCTCTATCACTTCCGTCCACAGATATATGCGTAACTATATAAATAGCGAGCATCAATACTCTCACTAAAATCACAAATAAAAATACACATTACACACGCTCCCGACTATTCTGTAAATACATATGATTCGCAGATGCGAGTTTCTCTCCCGACCGACTTTGCAATAATACAAAGCGGTGCTATCTCAACTTTTAAACAAGGAATTAAATGGACCTATAAAGTTTCTCAAGTCTATCACTAAGATCGTATTTGATGGCTCTGGCTTTAAGAATTAACATTAAACTTAAACTGCCCAAAGAAACTTAAATGATCGGCTAGGACTAGAAAAATTAAATAAAGTCCTCACGCAAAAATTCATGCTTACCAAATCTCGAATGTCCAACTGAAGGCAATCGACAATATGCTTCTGGCACCCGGCTTTGGCAATTTTTCATTAAAAGAGAAAGAGGCTATGAAATATAGGCCTTTTATAATCAAGACCCCCACGCGCCGACTTCATGACGTCATATGCGCGGCGTGGTTCTAAAGCCAATCGGAGCTCTGCATTTCAACTGCAGTTATCTCTCAGCCAATCAGAACCTTAGATCTTTCTGATGCAACCAGTTTCTGCTAGACAAAGAACCGGGAATTGGTCCTAGCCCTATACTGCGGAAATGAAGCAAAAATGGCCGCAAATAATTTAACTCCCGAAAAATGCGTATATGGCCACGCAATATCTTTAAAAAAAGGACACTGGTGCAAATCCTGATCTAGCCTCTATAATCTTAATCTAGAATAATACTTTCTAATTCCCTACACCCCCATTCTAAACACATAAAGAAGAACCATAAAGCAGATGAGATCAAACTCCCTCGTGATCTCATCTTGAAAAAACCGTAATTAATAGAAGGAGAAGAAACATGGAGAAGGATTACCTGTAATCCCTCCTAAAATATAGTGAACAAATTGCAAGGAGAAAAAGACATGGGCCATTTGAAAGACAGAATCTCAGTACTTTCGTCACATCACTCCCCCCTTTCAAAGATTGAGCAACGATCTCCTTACTGAAATCTCTGTGTTTCACACTGGCCCTTATTCCTGTCTACCAAGCTGTCTGTGAGCACTTCCTCCTTTTTCGTGTTCTCTTCCGGAGCTAGGTGCCGGCTTAAGAAATCCGCTCCCACATTATCTTTTCCCGGGATATATTGTACCGAAAATGAGTACATGCCCAACAATAAAGCCCATCTCATTATTTTAGCGTTATTGTGCTTGTTGGCTCCCAAAAATGCCAAAGGAGCGTGGTCACTTTGTACTATGAACGTGACCCCGTATAGGTATTCGTGGTGTTTGCGAATTCCGGAAACTAATGCAAGGCACTCTCGTTCTATTGTTGAGTAGTTTCTTTCAGCCGCATTAAGTTTCCTACTGGCATAGGAGACTGGGAACAACAGCCCTTGTTGTGCTTCGTCGGCCTGTAAAAGAGTGGATCCAATTCCTATGGCGCTTGCATCCACTCTTAACACAAAGGGTTTTGTTAGATCCGGGAGCCGAAGTATTGGCGAACTGGTCAGCAGCTCCTTAAGAGTGGTGTATGCTCCTTCACATTCTGCTGTCCAACGAATTTTTTCCGGCTGACCTTTCCGAGTGAGGTCGGTCAATGGCCCTGTTAAGCTATTAAAATTCGGAATGAATTTTTGATAATAGGCGCACAAGGAGATAAAGGATCTCGTGTCTTTTTTTGTGATGGGGCGGGCTGCTTTCCTTATTTTCTCCACGTTTTTGTCCAGCGGCCACATGCATCCGTGGGCGATAGTGTGGCCTAGGAAGTCTAGGGTGTCAAACCCGAGTAAACATTTGCTCGGGCGGGCGGTAAGCCCCGCCTCCTTCAATCTCCCGAGGAGCGAAGCGACAGTGGCTATGTGTTCCTCCTCCGTTTCCGTTGCGATGAGGATATCATCCATAAAATTATGAATGTGGGGGTTTTGCAACGGCCCTAATAGCTTCCTCATCATTCGGGTGAAAGCACCCGGGGCATTATGTAACCCAAACGGCATGACATTAAACGTATAGTGCCCTTCACTAGTGCTAAAGGCCAACATCGGCCGGACGTCCTCTTTCACCGGAATTTGATAATAGCCTTTACTTAGGTCTATTTTCGAGAAGATTTTTGCCTGGCTTAATTTGGAAAACAGTTCCGCAGGGCTGGGGAGGGCTTCCGGTTGAAATTCCGTTACGGTGTTGAGCAATCGATAATCGATGCACAGCCTGGTCTCACCGTTAGGTTTTTGTAAGAGGACCACGCTCGAACTGTATGGGGATGTGGTTTCAGAAATGATGTTGGCCGCCAGTAGTTTTTCAATTTCCTCCCGTAACGCAGCGGCTTTGGCGTATGGAACCGGATATATTTTAGTCCGTACCGGGGTGTCGTCTTTCAGTTTCATCTCAAATTCTGAGAGGTGGGTGAGTCCAGGCTTATCCGTTAAAATGTCGGTGTATTGTTGTAATACAGTCCTGAGTTCTCGCGCCGCTCCTTCTGAAAGATGGTCCCCAAATTTCACGTCTCGGTACGACTCTGTTTGGTGTAGGGGGTACTCTCCGTAATTCTCTGGGTCGTCCTCTTCCTCAATAGCTACCGCCAATGCTAACAGGTGGTCTTGAGATGGTGGGGTTCGTTCTAAAAATTTCTTAAGGAGATTTACGTGGTATATCTTCCTTTTTCCCCTGATAGCGATGCGGTAGTTAGTGTTAGAGATTTTCTCTAACACCTCGAAAGGGCCCCTGCCATCCAATGCGCAGTTTGTTTTCTCCGGTGGGAAGTAACAACAAGACCTTCTCCCCTACCTGGAGCTCTCTTTCCTTGGCCGTCTTGTTGTATCTCTGCGCCTGTTTTGCGCGAGCCTTACGGAGGTTGTCTGAGGCCACTTTCCAACCTAACTGTAGTCGCTCCTTCAGCTCTTCAACATATTTGGAGGCCGACACCGTTGTCTCATCTGCCTTCCGATCTGTCATAGACCTGAACAGAGCCTCCAATGGGCCCTTGATCGGCCGCCCGAACAATAGGGTGGCTGGCGGGTAGCCTGTAGAAGCTTGGGGGACTTTGCGATACGCAAACAGGGCGGCGGGAATAAAAAGATCCCAGTCCTCTGGCCGCTCCTGCCCTAACTTGCGCAACATTGTCATCAAGCTGCCGTTGAACCTCTCCACGAGACCATTTCCTGCCGGGTTATACGGACTGGTATGTATGTGTTGTGTCCGGAGAATGTTGAAGATCTCCTCCATCAACAAGCTGCGAAATTGGGAGCCATTATCTGTCAACACTTGCTGAGGAAACCCCAGTCTTGTAAAGATTTGCAGCAAGGCTTCTGCAACATGCTTCGAGTCGGTGACCGCCAGGGGTATGGCCTCTGCCCACATGGTGCACACATCGACTAGTGTCAGAATAAACCTGTTCCGCCGCTTAGTTCTTTCCAATGGGCCTACAATGTCAACCGCCACTCGTTCGAAGGGGGTACCGACGATGGGCATCTCTCCTAACGGGACTGGGGGTGTCCAGTGTTTGGGTGCCACTCTCTGACACTGAGCACAAGATTTCACAAATCTTATGATGTCCGGCGTCATTCCCGGCCAGAAATAATGGGCCGATATTCTGTGTATGGTGGCCCCCTGGCCCATATGTCCACTAAATGGAAGCGCATGCCCCATTTCTAAAATCTGCAGCCTATACTTGGCTGGCACCACCAATTGGTTATGCCCCTGCTCTTCACCTCCTTCTCTGCGATAAATCAGCCCGTCCTTCTTGAAGAAATTTCCCTTTTGCTTGGGGTCCTTCGACGTGGGCAATTTCTGAAAACAGGCCGTCAGGGTCGGATCCTGTTGTTGGGCCTCCTGCAATTCCTGGGGTAACGGATTAATGGGGGCTTCCTTTTCCCGCTCCTTCTTGGCTTGCTCCCTAGTAACCACTGCGGCTACTACTTCCGGTTCCTTTGGGTCCCCTAGGTACACATACCTACATCCCAAAATGACCTCGAAAAGGGGCCCCTCCATTACGGCCGCCTTGATCGTGCCCCTGACAAATTTCGACACTATCTCGATCTGCGCTACTGGGAGGCGCATTGGAGCATCTCCCTTCAACACCCCACATATCTCCACAAATTCTCCAGTCATCTGTTCGGGCTTTACTAGATGATGGCCCACAAGACATTCGAAACTTAAACCGGTATCATACAAACACTCGGTTTCGACCCCATTAACAGTTACCCTTCCCCTCGTGGAAGGTCGGTCACTGGTAGGTCGAGAATCCTGCTCCTTCTCCAAGTCTGGTATAGAAGTTTGTAAACAGGCTACTCTCTTCGGGGGGGTTTTCCCGGCTTCCCCCTGCTCTCCACTGTGAGTTATAATTATTTCTGCTGCCCCACTGCCGGCCAGGGGCGTGTTTCCGGGCCGGGTCCCTCCTTGGCTCCTCTCGTTTATCCGGCGGGTTGGGGCCCCTCGCGGAGCTCAGAGCAGGTGGAGGGGGCTCTCGGGTGTTAGGCCCGTTAGTTGGCTTGTCGGGAGAGGTGTTATGTCCTCGGGTTGGCGGGTCAGGGTTTTTCCGTTTCTGGCCCAGGACTTCGGCCTGTGCCGACTGGAACCTTTCAGCAAACAGAATTATCTGGTCCAGTTGCTGTGCGCCCTGCTCCGCCAGGTACTTCCTTAAGTCCGGAGACATGTTGGCCTTTATCTGTTTGCACAGAACTAATTCTTCCAATCCTTCAAAAGATTTAGCCAAACCCGACAACTCTCTCCAGCGAGGAGGTAATTCCTCAGCCTCTCTGCGAACTGGGGAAAACTTTCTCCTTTCTCCAGTCGACTTTCCCTAAACATCGTTTGGCACTTCCGGGGAGTCCATTGGAATCGCTGTAACAGGGCGTTCCGCAGTGCCTCAAAGTTATTCTGGTCATCCACTAGCATCTTGCTATAGACTTCATACCCATGTCCTCTTAGTGATTGAGATAATTTGAGGCACCAAAGACTATCATCCAGCCCATATGCCTTTGCCATCCGTTCAAATTTTTCTAAAAATACCTCAATTTTCTCATTCCCGTTAGGAAAAGAGTCCATCGGAAAATTCATGGCTGCCATCCGGGGTCCTCCATTTCCTGAGGTGTCTGTCGCCCCTGCTCCGGGAGAATCTCCGTTAGCCGAACTGCCTTCCGAAGATCGGTACTGCAGTTCCAGTGAACGCAGGGCAAGTTCATGCTGTCTCTCGGCTGCCTTCTCTGCTGCTTCCCTTTCTGCTTTTCTCTCCTCTGCCTGTCGGGCCTTCTCTTCTTTCTCCGCTTCCAATTTACGCAGGTCCATCTCTGCCAGTCGGGCCCTCTCTTCTTTCTCTGCTTCCAATTTACGCAGGTCCATCTCTGCCAGTCGGGCCCTCTCTTCTTTCTCCGTCTGCCGGTCCTGTTCCCTCATAATGTACGCCCTAGTCTCGGCCTCATTCATCCCCATGCTTTTAGCTGCATCCTTCCATGCAGTAAGTAGCTTGACCAATTCAGCCATCTTACCTGACAAATCAGCAGTAACTCACCACGAGGGGAAATGACAAAAAAAGGAACAAGAAAAATATACTGTTACCTACTAGGAATATGCTGTCGCAAAAACCCGCACTCAGACTAGCACCAAGTCTGACTAATAACTTCCTGAAAAAAATTCAAGTTATCCAGCTACCCAAAACCCGAATTTACTTTCCTGTCAAGAAAAAAATTAGATTAGCCATCAATTACCTCTAAGTCATAACCAACCTTACTACAACTAACATCTAAACTGACTACAACCTGTGGAAAAAAAAACTATAGCTGGATCAGTCTTAATATAGCTCAAGTCTAGGGGATATTATAAAGAAAATCTATTTTTCAGAACTTCCTACCGAGACAACCTATGAATCTAGAATTGATCCCAACAAAGATGATCCCAAGGACGACGCCACCCACTTTGTCACGAAATGGATTTAGGACTAGAGACTGTCTACCTATAGTGACAAGACACTAGTGAGAAGGAAGACTGGAAAATTAGATTCAGATAGAAATATAGTGCAAAATGTGAAAAGTTGAGACCATTGGCTCCGAGGTTGAGAACCGAGGTTGATTCTTTCCTCGCCACTTCGGACGTTTAAATTGCTATGGCCTCGAACCACCTCTAACTACCCTACGGGGATAAGGTTCAATTAAGATTCACAAACACCAAGGTACAGACAACATATAGCTACTGTACTAAAGGAAATGACTGATGCCAGCTACAATTTATACAAGTTTATTATACACCTATACACAAACTCATCTACATGTCAAAATACATGAAGTGCGAGGATGCACACCTGAAACAAAATCAAGCACAGTTAAAAATGCATCAACCCCAACCCTTCTCCCACAATTGCAACCTGTATGGAGAAAGAAGGTAAGGTTAACTGAAATGAACTACACTGCACTTGATGTCGCCTACACTCCAAACTAGCTGTTCTAAATTCTAACTCTAACTCTAAGTCCACTGATAGCTGGAACGACTGCGAAGTGACTACACAATCTCTGCACAGACGTCGGTTCTACACAGCCTATCCTGGAATCTCCTGAACACAACTAACTGCACCTCTAAACTTCAGCAGCTGTCCTCTGCTATGATTCACCAAAACTAACAGTTCTGCCTATCTGTGCTGACTTCAGTAGAGAGAATGTTTACCCTCTCTCTCTCCACTAACTCTGGAATTGATGACTGAGGTTTAACAGAACCCCACTGGATTCTGGACTGGAACTGTAGCTGACTTCTACCACTCTGAAATTACCTGCCCGAGTACCTATAACTGGGCCGTCGGCTTTATTATGGCCGTGAAGAAACGAACATAAAAATTACAACGCTGGCAGCCTGCCAAATCTGCGGGTGTAACGAGCGTCAGAGCTCAGGATTTATCCACAAAAATCCTATTCGCTGGAAAATGTCTTCCCCTGGCTGGGAAAACGTATTTTCTTCCTCTCCTTCCACTACTGGCAACTAACGTAAAACCCTTGCGGTTCTGCGAATGCCCCAACTTTGCCGTGGGAGAAATTTTGTGGTCTCAAAATTCCGCTCTCATTCCCACAAAGCCGGTACCTGCTGTTTTAGACAAAAGCAAAAACAACAGCTAAACAAAACGTTAATACTCTATTACAAATAACAATTAACTTCCTGACAAACCCTTAAGTATTTAACACTTAAGTCTCCCCCGTCTATAATCAATACAGCTCCCCTACTCTCTCCCGTTATGCACCACCATACAAAATCATGCAAACAAAGTTCGCTCCCCCACTGAGCTCCCTTCTCTACCTGAGCCCACAAGGTAAACATTGGCTAACCCAGATCGCTTGTTCTGCCTGACTAACTCCGAGCAACAACAATATTTTCAATGGCCCGTCTGGGCAGACGTACTGTGGCCTACTTCTTACGCTGACACTAATGCCGTAATGTTTAATACAAAATAAAACTAGCCCTCTCTAGGAATTCCTAAAATTCCCGTCAGTATGATTAATCACCTCAAAATTGAAATAAAAAATATTATTCCCTTAACATAAATAAATTTGATCTCCATCTTCTGAATACACAGAATAACAAAGCACAATCAATAACCTATAACCCTGTTTACGCTAGCATCTACATGCCGTCAAAAGTTATACATAATGGTTATCAATTAAATCTCAGTAGTTACAACACGTGGTTACAATTTTATGACCACGTGCTTTCTCTCCCCCTTGTCCCTCTGAACATCGTATCAATAAAGATACCGTAACCACGCGCTCACGTGCTTCAATTAATACCTCTATCACTTCCGTCCACAGATATATGCGTAACTATATAAATAGCGAGCATCAATACTCTCACTAAAATCACAAATAAAAATACACATTACACACGCTCCCGACTATTCTGTAAATACATATGATTCGCAGATGCGAGTTTCTCTCCCGACCGACTTTGCAATAATACAAAGCGGTGCTATCTCAACTTTTAAACCATGCCGCTATTCCTTCAACAAGGAATTAAATGGACCTATAAAGTTTCTCAAGTCTATCACTAAGATCGTATTTGATGGCTCTGGCTTTAAGAATTAACATTAAACTTAAACTGCCCAAAGAAACTTAAATGATCGGCTAGGACTAGAAAAATTAAATAAAGTCCTCACGCAAAAATTCATGCTTACCAAATCTCGAATGTCCAACTGAAGGCAATCGACAATATGCTTCTGGCACCCGGCTTTGGCAATTTTTCATTAAAAGAGAAAGAGGCTATGAAATATAGGCCTTTTATAATCAAGACCCCCACGCGCCGACTTCATGACGTCATATGCGCGGCGTGGTTCTAAAGCCAATCGGAGCTCTGCATTTCAACTGCAGTTATCTCTCAGCCAATCAGAACCTTAGATCTTTCTGATGCAACCAGTTTCTGCTAGACAAAGAACCGGGAATTGGTCCTAGCCCTATACTGCGGAAATGAAGCAAAAATGGCCGCAAATAATTTAACTCCCGAAAAATGCGTATATGGCCACGCAATATCTTTAAAAAAAGGACACTGGTGCAAATCCTGATCTAGCCTCTATAATCTTAATCTAGAATAATACTTTCTAATTCCCTACACCCCCATTCTAAACACATAAAGAAGAACCATAAAGCAGATGAGATCAAACTCCCTCGTGATCTCATCTTGAAAAAACCGTAATTAATAGAAGGAGAAGAAACATGGAGAAGGATTACCTGTAATCCCTCCTAAAATATAGTGAACAAATTGCAAGGAGAAAAAGACATGGGCCATTTGAAAGACAGAATCTCAGTACTTTCGTCACATCACTCCCCCCTTTCAAAGATTGAGCAACGATCTCCTTACTGAAATCTCTGTGTTTCACACTGGCCCTTATTCCTGTCTACCAAGCTGTCTGTGAGCACTTCCTCCTTTTTCGTGTTCTCTTCCGGAGCTAGGTGCCGGCTTAAGAAATCCGCTCCCACATTATCTTTTCCCGGGATATATTGTACCGAAAACGAGTACATGCCCAACAATAAAGCCATCATCTCATTATTTTAGCGTTATTGTGCTTGTTGGCTCCCAAAAATGCCAAAGGAGCGTGGTCACTTTGTACTATGAACGTGACCCCGTATAGGTATTCGTGGTGTTTGCGAATTCCGGAAACTAATGCAAGGCACTCTCGTTCTATTGTTGAGTAGTTTCTTTCAGCCGCATTAAGTTTCCTACTGGCATAGGAGACTGGGAACAACAGCCCTTGTTGTGCTTCGTCGGCCTGTAAAAGAGTGGATCCAATTCCTATGGCGCTTGCATCCACTCTTAACACAAAGGGTTTTTGTTAGATCCGGGAGCCGAAGTATTGGCGAACTGGTCAGCAGCTCCTTAAGAGTGGTGTATGCTCCTTCACATTCTGCTGTCCAACGAATTTTTTCCGGCTGACCTTTCCGAGTGAGGTCGGTCAACGGCCCTGTTAAGCTATTAAAATTCGGAATGAATTTTTGATAATAGGCGCACAAGGAGATAAAGGATCTCGTGTCTTTTTTTGTGATGGGGCGGGCTGCTTTCCTTATTTTCTCCACGTTTTTGTCCAGCGGCCACATGCATCCGTGGGCGATAGTGTGGCCTAGGAAGTCTAGGGTGTCAAACCCGAGTAAACATTTGCTCGGGCGGGCGGTAAGCCCCGCCTCCTTCAATCTCCCGAGGAGCGAAGCGACAGTGGCTATGTGTTCCTCCTCCGTTTCCGTTGCGATGAGGATATCATCCATAAAATTATGAATGTGGGGGTTTTGCAACGGCCCTAATAGCTTCCTCATCATTCGGGTGAAAGCACCCGGGGCATTATGTAACCCAAACGGCATGACATTAAACGTATAGTGCCCTTCACTAGTGCTAAAGGCCAACATCGGCCGGACGTCCTCTTTCACCGGAATTTGATAATAGCCTTTACTTAGGTCTATTTTCGAGAAGATTTTTGCCTGGCTTAACCTTTAGCACGCTGCGGGCGACATGTGTCGCCAAAAAAAACATTGTTCTGACAGCTGGAGGCACCGTGTGTCGCCTTACGGATTTCATCGTTTCTAGCATGAGGACTTGTGTACACGTGATTTCAGCCCCGGATGTTAAGTTCTAATGTTATTTTCAAGAGAGCTAGCTTCCGTTTCCGATCTTAAAAAAGCGATGGGTGTATCAGCATTTATTTTTTGTAAATTTTTTAAATCGAAATGAATCGGCATCAACATGCAGCCATTTTGCTCTAATTTTATTGGATTCTGACGCCATGCGGTGGGGATAAGATTTTTGTCTTTATAAGCGCTGATATCGTTTCTCAGAATATGTTTGATGGCTGAGATGGAAACGAAAGTAAAATGGCCTTTCAAGTATGTATAATGTTAGGGGTTAGGACTAGGAATATCGGAAAGATTTAGAATTTCGGCCGAATGTCACAGCTGACGAGAGCGTTTGTTGCTTTGCTACTGATGATGGGTGTAATGAAAAGATCGTCATTTGATTTGTATTGGTCTATTGGTCAAATGACTTTCATTGAGATGCAAGGGATATGGACCCTTCGTTTGCTGGTTATTTTTTTAAATTTTTTTTTTTAATTTTAAAATTAAAAAAAAATATTTTTTTATTATTTTAAATTTTTTTTTCGTTTTTTTTTTCATCTTTCCTTTCCTCTCTTCCTATCACATCTAATATGTACACAAACAAATTTTATATCATCAGATTCACCATTCATTTATTTATATAAATTCCAAAAATGATAGCAATTGACCAAGAAACACAAAAACTATAGACATTAAGGGTCACCCACTATAGAAACGGGACGCTGTGAAAAAGAATGCAGCTGCAGGCGAAAATTTTCGCCAAAGAATGCAGCGTGCTAAAGGTTAATTTGGAAAACAGTTCCGCAGGGCTGGGGAGGGCTTCCGGTTGAAATTCCGTTACGGTGTTGAGCAATCGATAATCGATGCACAGCCTGGTCTCACCGTTAGGTTTTTGTAAGAGGACCACGCTCGAACTGTATGGGGATGTGGTTTCAGAAATGATGTTGGCCGCCAGTAGTTTTTCAATTTCCTCCCGTAACGCAGCGGCTTTGGCGTATGGAACCGGATATATTTTAGTCCGTACCGGGTGTCGTCTTTCAGTTTCATCTCAAATTCTGAGAGGTGGGTGAGTCCAGGCTTATCCGTTAAAACGTCGGTGTATTGTTGTAATACAGTCCTGAGTTCTCGCGCCGCTCCTTCTGAAAGATGGTCCCCAAATTTCACGTCTCGGTACGACTCTGTTTGGTGTAGGGGGTACTCTCCGTAATTCTCTGGGTCGTCCTCTTCCTCAATAGCTACCGCCAATGCTAACAGGTGGTCTTGAGATGGTGGGGTTCGTTCTAAAAATTTCTTAAGGAGATTTACGTGGTATATCTTCCTTTTTCCCCTGATAGCGATGCGGTAGTTAGTGTTAGAGATTTTCTCTAACACCTCGAAAGGCCCCTGCCATCCAATGCGCAGTTTGTTTTCTCCGGTGGGAAGTAACAACAAGACCTTCTCCCCTACCTGGAGCTCTCTTTCCTTGGCCGTCTTGTTGTATCTCTGCGCCTGTTTTGCGCGAGCCTTACGGAGGTTGTCTGAGGCCACTTTCCAACCTAACTGTAGTCGCTCCTTCAGCTCTTCAACATATTTGGAGGCCGACACCGTTGTCTCATCTGCCTTCCGATCTGTCATAGACCTGAACAGAGCCTCCAATGGGCCCTTGATCGGCCGCCCGAACAATAGGGTGGCTGGCAGGTAGCCTGTAGAAGCTTGGGGGACTTTGCGATACGCAAACAGGGCGGCGGGAATAAAAAGATCCCAGTCCTCTGGCCGCTCCTGCCCTAACTTGCGCAACATTGTCATCAAGCTGCCGTTGAACCTCTCCACGAGACCATTTCCTGCCGGGTTATACGGACTGGTATGTATGTGTTGTGTCCGGAGAATGTTGAAGATCTCCTCCATCAACAAGCTGCGAAATTGGGAGCCATTATCTGTCAACACTTGCTGAGGAAACCCCAGTCTTGTAAAGATTTGCAGCAAGGCTTCTGCAACATGCTTCGAGTCGGTGACCGCCAGGGGTATGGCCTCTGCCCACATGGTGCACACATCGACTAGTGTCAGAATAAACCTGTCCCGCCGCTTAGTTCTTTCCAATGGGCCTACAATGTCAACCGCCACTCGTTCGAAGGGGGTACCGACGATGGGCATCTCTCCTAACGGGACTGGGGGTGTCCAGTGTTTGGGTGCCACTCTCTGACACTGAGCACAAGATTTCACAAATCTTATGATGTCCGGCGTCATTCCCGGCCAGAAATAATGGGCCGATATTCTGTGTATGGTGGCCCCCTGGCCCATATGTCCACTAAATGGAAGCGCATGCCCCATTTCTAAAATCTGCAGCCTATACTTGGCTGGCACCACCAATTGGTTATGCCCCTGCTCTTCACCTCCTTCTCTGCGATAAATCAGCCCGTCCTTCTTGAAGAAATTTCCCTTTTGCTTGGGGTCCTTCGACGTGGGCAATTTCTGAAAACAGGCCGTCAGGGTCGGATCCTGTTGTTGGGCCTCCTGCAATTCCTGGGGTAACGGATTAATGGGGGCTTCTTTTTCCCGCTCCTTCTTGGCTTGCTCCCTAGTAACCACTGCGGCTACTACTTCCGGTTCCTTTGGGTCCCCTAGGTACACATACCTACATCCCAAAATGACCTCGAAAAGGGGCCCCTCCATTACGGCCGCCTTGATCGTGCCCCTGACAAATTTCGACACTATCTCGATCTGCGCTACTGGGAGGCGCATTGGAGCATCTCCCTTCAACACCCCACATATCTCCACAAATTCTCCACTCATCTGTTCGGGCTTTACTAGATGATGGCCCACAAGACATTCGAAACTTAAACCGGTATCATACAAACACTCGGTTTCGACCCCATTAACAGTTACCCTTCCCCTCATGGAAGGTCGGTCACTGGTAGGTCGAGAATCCTGCTCCTTCTCCAAGTCTGGTATAGAAGTTTGTAAACAGGCTACTCTCTTCGGGGGGTTTTCCCGGCTTCCCCCTGCTCTCCACTGTGAGTTATAATTATTTCTGCTGCCCCACTGCCGGCCAGGGGCGTGTTTCCGGGCCGGGTCCCTCCTTGGCTCCTCTCGTTTATCCGGCGGGTTGGGGCCCCTCGCGGAGCTCAGAGCAGGTGGAGGGGGCTCTCGGGTGTTAGGCCCGTTAGTTGGCTTGTCGGGAGAGGTGTTATGTCCTCGGGTTGGCGGGTCAGGGTTTTTCCGTTTCTGGCCCAGGACTTCGGCCTGTGCCGACTGGAACCTTTCAGCAAACAGAATTATCTGGTCCAGTTGCTGTGCGCCCTGCTCCGCCAGGTACTTCCTTAAGTCCGGAGACATGTTGGCCTTTATCTGTTTGCACAGAACTAATTCTTCCAATCCTTCAAAAGATTTAGCCAAACCCGACAACTCTCTCCAGCGAGGAGGTAATTCCTCAGCCTCTCTGCGAACTGGGGAAAACTTTCTCCTTTCTCCAGTCGACTTTCCCTAAACATCGTTTGGCACTTCCGGGGAGTCCATTGGAATCGCTGTAACAGGGCGTTCCGCAGTGCCTCAAAGTTATTCTGGTCATCCACTAGCATCTTGCTATAGACTTCATACCCATGTCCTCTTAGTGATTGAGATAATTTGAGGCACCAAAGACTATCATCCAGCCCATATGCCTTTGCCATCCGTTCAAATTTTTCTAAAAATACCTCAATTTTCTCATTCCCGTTAGGAAAAGAGTCCATCGGAAAATTCATGGCTGCCATCCGGGGTCCTCCATTTCCTGAGGTGTCTGTCGCCCCTGCTCCGGGAGAATCTCCGTTAGCCGAACTGCCTTCCGAAGATCGGTACTGCAGTTCCAGTGAACGCAGGGCAAGTTCATGCTGTCTCTCTCGGCTGCCTTCTCTCTGCTGCTTCCCTTTCTGCTTTTCTCTCTTCTGACTGTTGGGACTTCTCTTGTTTCTCTGCTTCCAATTTACGCAGGTCCATCTCTGCCAGTCGGGCCCTCTCTTCTTTCTCCGCTTCCAATTTACGCAGGACCATCTCTGCCAGTCGGGCCCTCTCTTCTTTCTCCGTCTGCCGGTCCTGTTCCCTCATAATGTACGCCCTAGTCTCGGCCTCATTCATCCCCATGCTTTTAGCTGCATCCTTCCATGCAGTAAGTAGCTTGACCAATTCAGCCATCTTACCTGACAAATCAGCAGTAACTCACCACGAGGGGAAATGACAAAAAAAGGAACAAGAAAAATATACTGTTACCTACTAGGAATATGCTGTCGCAAAAACCCGCACTCAGACTAGCACCAAGTCTGACTAATAACTTCCTGAAAAAAATTCAAGTTATCCAGCTACCCAAAACCCGAATTTACTTTCCTGTCAAGAAAAAAATTAGATTAGCCATCAATTACCTCTAAGTCATAACCAACCTTACTACAACTAACATCTAAACTGACTACAACCTGTGGAAAAAAAACTATAGCTGGATCAGTCTTAATATAGCTCAAGTCTAGGGGATATTATAAAGAAAATCTATTTTTCAGAACTTCCTACCGAGACAACCTATGAATCTAGAATTGATCCCAACAAAGATGATCCCAAGGACGACGCCACCCACTTTGTCACGAAATGGATTTAGGACTAGAGACTGTCTACCTATAGTGACAAGACACTAGTGAGAAGGAAGACTGGAAAATTAGATTCAGATAGAAATATAGTGCAAAATGTGAAAAGTTGAGACCATTGGCTCCGAGGTTGAGAACCGAGGTTGATTCTTTCCTCGCCACTTCGGACGTTTAAATTGCTATGGCCTCGAACCACCTCTAACTACCCTACGGGGATAAGGTTCAATTAAGATTCACAAACACCAAGGTACAGACAACATATAGCTACTGTACTAAAGGAAATGACTGATGCCAGCTACAATTTATACAAGTTTATTATACACCTATACACAAACTCATCTACATGTCAAAATACATGAAGTGCGAGGATGCACACCTGAAACAAAATCAAGCACAGTTAAAAATGCATCAACCCCAACCCTTCTCCCACAATTGCAACCTGTATGGAGAAAGAAGGTAAGGTTAACTGAAATGAACTACACTGCACTTGATGTCGCCTACACTCCAAACTAGCTGTTCTAAATTCTAACTCTAACTCTAAGTCCACTGATAGCTGGAACGACTGCGAAGTGACTACACAATCTCTGCACAGACTTCGGTTCTACACAGCCTATCCTGGAATCTCCTGAACACAACTAACTGCACCTCTAAACTTCAGCAGCTGTCCTCTGCTATGATTCACCAAAACTAACAGTTCTGCCTATCTGTGCTGACTTCAGTAGAGAGAATGTTTACCCTCTCTCTCTCCACTAACTCTGGAATTGATGACTGAGGTTTAACAGAACCCCACTGGATTCTGGACTGGAACTGTAGCTGACTTCTACCACTCTGAAATTACCTGCCCGAGTACCTATAACTGGGCCGTCGGCTTTATTATGGCCGTGAAGAAACGAACATAAAAATTACAACGCTGGCAGCCTGCCAAATCTGCGTGTGTAACGAGCGTCAGAGCTCAGGATTTATCCACAAAAATCCTATTCGCTGGAAAATGTCTTCCCCTGGCTGGGAAAACGTATTTTCTTCCTCTCCTTCCACTACTGGCAACTAACGTAAAACCCTTGCGGTTCTGCGAATGCCCCAACTTTGCCGTGGGAGAAATTTTGTGGTCTCAAAATTCCGCTCTCATTCCCACAAAGCCGGTACCTGCTGTTTTAGACAAAAGCAAAAACAACAGCTAAACAAAACGTTAATACTCTATTACAAATAACAATTAACTTCCTGACAAACCCTTAAGTCTTTAACACTTAAGTCTCCCCCGTCTATAATCAATACAGCTCCCCTACTCTCTCCCGTTATGCACCACCATACAAAATCATGCAAACAAAGTTCGCTCCCCCACTGAGCTCCCTTCTCTACCTGAGCCCACAAGGTAAACATTGGCTAACCCAGATCGCTTGTTCTGCCTGACTAACTCCGAGCAACAACAATATTTTCAATGGCCCGTCTGGGCAGACGTACTGTGGCCTACTTCTTACGCTGACACTAATGCCGTAATGTTTAATACAAAATAAAACTAGCCCTCTCTAGGAATTCCTAAAATTCCCGTCAGTATGATTAATCACCTCAAAATTGAAATAAAATATTATTCCCTTAACATAAATAAATTTCATCTCCATCTTCTGAATACACAGAATAACAAAGCACAATCAATAACCTATAACCCTGTTTACGCTAGCATCTACATGCCGTCAAAAGTTATACATAATGGTTATCAATTAAATCTCAGTAGTTACAACACGTGGTTACAATTTTATGACCACGTGCTTCTCTCCCCCTTGTCCCTCTGAACATCGTATCAATAAAGATACCGTAACCACGCGCTCACGTGCTTCAATTAATACCTCTATCACTTCCGTCCACAGATATATGCGTAACTATATAAATAGCGAGCATCAATACTCTCACTAAAATCACAAATAAAAATACACATTACACACGCTCCCGACTATTCTGTAAATACATATGATTCGCAGATGCGAGTTTCTCTCCCGACCGACTTTGCAATAATACAAAGCGGTGCTATCTCAACTTTTAAACCATGCCGCTATTCCTTCAACAAGGAATTAAATGGACCTATAAAGTTTCAAGTCTATCACTAAGATCGCATTGATGGCTCTGGCTTTTAAGAATTAACATTAAACTTAAACTGCCCAAAGAAACTTAAATGATCGGCTAGGACTAGAAAAATTAAATAAAGTCCTCACGCAAAAATTCATGCTTACCAAATCTCGAATGTCCAACTGAAGGCAATCGACAATATGCTTCTGGCACCCGGCTTTGGCAATTTTTCATTAAAAGAGAAAGAGGCTATGAAATATAGGCCTTTTATAATCAAGACCCCCACGCGCCGACTTCATGACGTCATATGCGCGGCGTGGTTCTAAAGCCAATCGGAGCTCTGCATTTCAACTGCAGTTATCTCTCAGCCAATCAGAACCTTAGATCTTTCTGATGCAACCAGTTTCTGCTAGACAAAGAACCGGGAATTGGTCCTAGCCCTATACTGCGGAAATGAAGCAAAAATGGCCGCAAATAATTTAACTCCCGAAAAAATGCGTATATGGCCACGCAATATCTTTAAAAAAAGGACACTGGTGCAAATCCTGATCTAGCCTCTATAATCTTAATCTAGAATAATACTTTCTAATTCCCTACACCCCCATTCTAAACACATAAAGAAGAACCATAAAGCAGATGAGATCAAACTCCCTCGTGATCTCATCTTGAAAAAAACGTAATTAATAGAAGGAGAAGAAACATGGAGAAGGATTACCTGTAATCCCTCCTAAAATATAGTGAACAAATTGCAAGGAGAAAAAGACATGGGCCATTTGAAAGACAGAATCTCAGTACTTTCGTCACATCACTCCCCCCTTTCAAAGATTGAGCAACGATCTCCTTACTGAAATCTCTGTGTTTCACACTGGCCCTTATTCCTGTCTACCAAGCTGTCTGTGAGCACTTCCTCCTTTTTCGTGTTCTCTTCCGGAGCTAGGTGCCGGCTTAAGAAATCCGCTCCCACATTATCTTTTCCCGGATATATTGTACCGAAAATGAGTACATGCCCAACAATAAAGCCCATCTCATTATTTTAGCGTTATTGTGCTTGTTGGCTCCCAAAAATGCCAAAGGAGCGTGGTCACTTTGTACTATGAACGTGACCCCGTATAGGTATTCGTGGTGTTTGCGAATTCCGGAAACTAATGCAAGGCACTCTCGTTCTATTGTTGAGTAGTTTCTTTCAGCCGCATTAAGTTTCCTACTGGCATAGGAGACTGGGAACAACAGCCCTTGTTGTGCTTCGTCGGCCTGTAAAAGAGTGGATCCAATTCCTATGGCGCTTGCATCCACTCTTAACACAAAGGGTTTTGTTAGATCCGGGAGCCGAAGTATTGGCGAACTGGTCAGCAGCTCCTTAAGAGTGGTGTATGCTCCTTCACATTCTGCTGTCCAACGAATTTTTTCCGGCTGACCTTTCCGAGTGAGGTCGGTCAATGGCCCTGTTAAGCTATTAAAATTCGGAATGAATTTTTGATAATAGGCGCACAAGGAGATAAAGGATCTCGTGTCTTTTTTTGTGATGGGGCGGGCTGCTTTCCTTATTTTCTCCACGTTTTTGTCCAGCGGCCACATGCATCCGTGGGCGATAGTGTGGCCTAGGAAGTCTAGGGTGTCAAACCCGAGTAAACATTTGCTCGGGCGGGCGGTAAGCCCCGCCTCCTTCAATCTCACCCGGGGCATTATGTAACCCAAACGGCATGACATTAAACGTATAGTGCCCTTCACTAGTGCTAAAGGCCAACATCGGCCGGACGTCCTCTTTCACCGGAATTTGATAATAGCCTTTACTTAGGTCTATTTTCGAGAAGATTTTTGCCTGGCTTAACCTTTAGCACGCTGCGGGCGACATGTGTCGCCAAAAAAAACATTGTTCTGACAGCTGGAGGCACCGTGTGTCGCCTTACGGATTTCATCGTTTCTAGCATGAGGACTTGTGTACACGTGATTTCAGCCCCGGATGTTAAGTTCTAATGTTATTTTCAAGAGAGCTAGCTTCCGTTTCCGATCTTAAAAAAGCGATGGGTGTATCAGCATTTATTTTTTGTAAATTTTTTAAATCGAAATGAATCGGCATCAACATGCAGCCATTTTGCTCTAATTTTATTGGATTCTGACGCCATGCGGTGGGGATAAGATTTTTGTCTTTATAAGCGCTGATATCGTTTCTCAGAATATGTTTGATGGCTGAGATGGAAACGAAAGTAAAATGGCCTTTCAAGTATGTATAATGTTAGGGGTTAGGACTAGGAATATCGGAAAGATTTAGAATTTCGGCCGAATGTCACAGCTGACGAGAGCGTTTGTTGCTTTGCTACTGATGATGGGTGTAATGAAAAGATCGTCATTTGATTTGTATTGGTCTATTGGTCAAATGACTTTCATTGAGATGCAAGGGATATGGACCCTTCGTTTGCTGGTTATTTTTTTAATTTTTTTTTTTAATTTTAAAATAATAAAAAAATATTTTTTTTTAATTTTAAAATTTTTTTTTCGTTTTTTTCATCTTTCCTTTCCTCTCTTCCTATCACATCTAATATGTACACAAACAAATTTTATATCATCAGATTCACCATTCATTTATTTATATAAATTCCAAAAATGATAGCAATTGACCAAGAAACACAAAAACTATAGACATTAAGGGTCACCCACTATAGAAACGGGACGCTGTGAAAAAGAATGCAGCTGCAGGCGAAAATTTTCGCCAAAGAATGCAGCGTGCTAAAGGTTAATTTGGAAAACAGTTCCGCAGGGCTGGGGAGGGCTTCCGGTTGAAATTCCGTTACGGTGTTGAGCAATCGATAATCGATGCACAGCCTGGTCTCACCGTTAGGTTTTTTGTAAGAGGACCACGCTCGAACTGTATGGGGATGTGGTTTCAGAAATGATGTTGGCCGCCAGTAGTTTTTCAATTTCCTCCCGTAACGCAGCGGCTTTGGCGTATGGAACCGGATATATTTTAGTCCGTACCGGGGTGTCGTCTTTCAGTTTCATCTCAAATTCTGAGAGGTGGGTGAGTCCAGGCTTATCCGTTAAAACGTCGGTGTATTGTTGTAATACAGTCCTGAGTTCTCGCGCCGCTCCTTCTGAAAGATGGTCCCCAAATTTCACGTCTCGGTACGACTCTGTTTGGTGTAGGGGGTACTCTCCGTAATTCTCTGGGTCGTCCTCTTCCTCAATAGCTACCGCCAATGCTAACAGGTGGTCTTGAGATGGTGGGGTTCGTTCTAAAAATTTCTTAAGGAGATTTACGTGGTATATCTTCCTTTTTCCCCTGATAGCGATGCGGTAGTTAGTGTTAGAGATTTTCTCTAACACCTCGAAAGGCCCCTGCCATCCAATGCGCAGTTTGTTTTCTCCGGTGGGAAGTAACAACAAGACCTTCTCCCCTACCTGGAGCTCTCTTTCCTTGGCCGTCTTGTTGTATCTCTGCGCCTGTTTTGCGCGAGCCTTACGGAGGTTGTCTGAGGCCACTTTCCAACCTAACTGTAGTCGCTCCTTCAGCTCTTCAACATATTTGGAGGCCGACACCGTTGTCTCATCTGCCTTCCGATCTGTCATAGACCTGAACAGAGCCTCCAATGGGCCCTTGATCGGCCGCCCGAACAATAGGGTGGCTGGCAGGTAGCCTGTAGAAGCTTGGGGGACTTTGCGATACGCAAACAGGGCGGCGGGAATAAAAAGATCCCAGTCCTCTGGCCGCTCCTGCCCTAACTTGCGCAACATTGTCATCAAGCTGCCGTTGAACCTCTCCACGAGACCATTTCCTGCCGGGTTATACGGACTGGTATGTATGTGTTGTGTCCGGAGAATGTTGAAGATCTCCTCCATCAACAAGCTGCGAAATTGGGAGCCATTATCTGTCAACACTTGCTGAGGAAACCCCAGTCTTGTAAAGATTTGCAGCAAGGCTTCTGCAACATGCTTCGAGTCGGTGACCGCCAGGGGTATGGCCTCTGCCCACATGGTGCACACATCGACTAGTGTCAGAATAAACCTGTTCCGCCGCTTAGTTCTTTCCAATGGGCCTACAATGTCAACCGCCACTCGTTCGAAGGGGGTACCGACGATGGGCATCTCTCCTAACGGGACTGGGGGTGTCCAGTGTTTTGGGTGCCACTCTCTGACACTGAGCACAAGATTTCACAAATCTTATGATGTCCGGCGTCATTCCCGGCCAGAAATAATGGGCCGATATTCTGTGTATGGTGGCCCCCTGGCCCATATGTCCACTAAATGGAAGCGCATGCCCCATTTCTAAAATCTGCAGCCTATACTTGGCTGGCACCACCAATTGGTTATGCCCCTGCTCTTCACCTCCTTCTCTGCGATAAATCAGCCCGTCCTTCTTGAAGAAATTTCCCTTTTGCTTGGGGTCCTTCGACGTGGGCAATTTCTGAAAACAGGCCGTCAGGGTCGGATCCTGTTGTTGGGCCTCCTGCAATTCCTGGGGTAACGGATTAATGGGGGCTTCCTTTTCCCGCTCCTTCTTGGCTTGCTCCCTAGTAACCACTGCGGCTACTACTTCCGGTTCCTTTGGGTCCCCTAGGTACACATACCTACATCCCAAAATGACCTCGAAAAGGGGCCCCTCCATTACGGCCGCCTTGATCGTGCCCCTGACAAATTTCGACACTATCTCGATCTGCGCTACTGGGAGGCGCATTGGAGCATCTCCCTTCAACACCCCACATATCTCCACAAATTCTCCACTCATCTGTTCGGGCTTTACTAGATGATGGCCCACAAGACATTCGAAACTTAAACCGGTATCATACAAACACTCGGTTTCGACCCCATTAACAGTTACCCTTCCCCTCATGGAAGGTCGGTCACTGGTAGGTCGAGAATCCTGCTCCTTCTCCAAGTCTGGTATAGAAGTTTGTAAACAGGCTACTCTCTTCGGGGGGTTTTCCCGGCTTCCCCCTGCTCTCCACTGTGAGTTATAATTATTTCTGCTGCCCCACTGCCGGCCAGGGGCGTGTTTCCGGGCCGGGTCCCTCCTTGGCTCCTCTCGTTTATCCGGCGGGTTGGGGCCCCTCGCGGAGCTCAGAGCAGGTGGAGGGGGCTCTCGGGTGTTAGGCCCGTTAGTTGGCTTGTCGGGAGAGGTGTTATGTCCTCGGGTTGGCGGGTCAGGGTTTTTCCGTTTCTGGCCCAGGACTTCGGCCTGTGCCGACTGGAACCTTTCAGCAAACAGAATTATCTGGTCCAGTTGCTGTGCGCCCTGCTCCGCCAGGTACTTCCTTAAGTCCGGAGACATGTTGGCCTTTATCTGTTTGCACAGAACTAATTCTTCCAATCCTTCAAAAGATTTAGCCAAACCCGACAACTCTCTCCAGCGAGGAGGTAATTCCTCAGCCTCTCTGCGAACTGGGGAAAACTTTCTCCTTTCTCCAGTCGACTTTCCCTAAACATCGTTTGGCACTTCCGGGGAGTCCATTGGAATCGCTGTAACAGGGCGTTCCGCAGTGCCTCAAAGTTATTCTGGTCATCCACTAGCATCTTGCTATAGACTTCATACCCATGTCCTCTTAGTGATTGAGATAATTTGAGGCACCAAAGACTATCATCCAGCCCATATGCCTTTGCCATCCGTTCAAATTTTTTCTAAAAATACCTCAATTTTCTCATTCCCGTTAGGAAAAGAGTCCATCGGAAAATTCATGGCTGCCATCCGGGGTCCTCCATTTCCTGAGGTGTCTGTCGCCCCTGCTCCGGGAGAATCTCCGTTAGCCGAACTGCCTTCCGAAGATCGGTACTGCAGTTCCAGTGAACGCAGGGCAAGTTCATGCTGTCTCTCGGCTGCCTTCTCTGCTGCTTCCCTTTCTGCTTTTCTCTCCTCTGCCTGTCGGGCCTTCTCTTCTTTCTCCGCTTCCAATTTACGCAGGTCCATCTCTGCCAGTCGGGCCCTCTCTTCTTTCTCTGCTTCCAATTTACGCAGGTCCATCTCTGCCAGTCGGGCCCTCTCTTCTTTCTCCGTCTGCCGGTCCTGTTCCCTCATAATGTACGCCCTAGTCTCGGCCTCATTCATCCCCATGCTTTTAGCTGCATCCTTCCATGCAGTAAGTAGCTTGACCAATTCAGCCATCTTACCTGACAAATCAGCAGTAACTCACCACGAGGGGAAATGACAAAAAAAGGAACAAGAAAAATATACTGTTACCTACTAGGAATATGCTGTCGCAAAAACCCGCACTCAGACTAGCACCAAGTCTGACTAATAACTTCCTGAAAAAAATTCAAGTTATCCAGCTACCCAAAACCCGAATTTACTTTCCTGTCAAGAAAAAAATTAGATTAGCCATCAATTACCTCTAAGTCATAACCAACCTTACTACAACTAACATCTAAACTGACTACAACCTGTGGAAAAAAAAAACTATAGCTGGATCAGTCTTAATATAGCTCAAGTCTAGGGGATATTATAAAGAAAATCTATTTTTCAGAACTTCCTACCGAGACAACCTATGAATCTAGAATTGATCCCAACAAAGATGATCCCAAGGACGACGCCACCCACTTTGTCACGAAATGGATTTAGGACTAGAGACTGTCTACCTATAGTGACAAGACACTAGTGAGAAGGAAGACTGGAAAATTAGATTCAGATAGAAATATAGTGCAAAATGTGAAAAGTTGAGACCATTGGCTCCGAGGTTGAGAACCGAGGTTGATTCTTTCCTCGCCACTTCGGACGTTTAAATTGCTATGGCCTCGAACCACCTCTAACTACCCTACGGGGATAAGGTTCAATTAAGATTCACAAACACCAAGGTACAGACAACATATAGCTACTGTACTAAAGGAAATGACTGATGCCAGCTACAATTTATACAAGTTTATTATACACCTATACACAAACTCATCTACATGTCAAAATACATGAAGTGCGAGGATGCACACCTGAAACAAAATCAAGCACAGTTAAAAATGCATCAACCCCAACCCTTCTCCCACAATTGCAACCTGTATGGAGAAAGAAGGTAAGGTTAACTGAAATGAACTACACTGCACTTGATGTCGCCTACACTCCAAACTAGCTGTTCTAAATTCTAACTCTAACTCTAAGTCCACTGATAGCTGGAACGACTGCGAAGTGACTACACAATCTCTGCACAGACGTCGGTTCTACACAGCCTATCCTGGAATCTCCTGAACACAACTAACTGCACCTCTAAACTTCAGCAGCTGTCCTCTGCTATGATTCACCAAAACTAACAGTTCTGCCTATCTGTGCTGACTTCAGTAGAGAGAATGTTTACCCTCTCTCTCTCCACTAACTCTGGAATTGATGACTGAGGTTTAACAGAACCCCACTGGATTCTGGACTGGAACTGTAGCTGACTTCTACCACTCTGAAATTACCTGCCCGAGTACCTATAACTGGGCCGTCGGCTTTATTATGGCCGTGAAGAAACGAACATAAAAATTACAACGCTGGCAGCCTGCCAAATCTGCGGGTGTAACGAGCGTCAGAGCTCAGGATTTATCCACAAAAATCCTATTCGCTGGAAAATGTCTTCCCCTGGCTGGGAAAACGTATTTTCTTCCTCTCCTTCCACTACTGGCAACTAACGTAAAACCCTTGCGGTTCTGCGAATGCCCCAACTTTGCCGTGGGAGAAATTTTGTGGTCTCAAAATTCCGCTCTCATTCCCACAAAGCCGGTACCTGCTGTTTTAGACAAAAGCAAAAACAACAGCTAAACAAAACGTTAATACTCTATTACAAATAACAATTAACTTCCTGACAAACCCTTAAGTATTTAACACTTAAGTCTCCCCCGTCTATAATCAATACAGCTCCCCTACTCTCTCCCGTTATGCACCACCATACAAAATCATGCAAACAAAGTTCGCTCCCCCACTGAGCTCCCTTCTCTACCTGAGCCCACAAGGTAAACATTGGCTAACCCAGATCGCTTGTTCTGCCTGACTAACTCCGAGCAACAACAATATTTTCAATGGCCCGTCTGGGCAGACGTACTGTGGCCTACTTCTTACGCTGACACTAATGCCGTAATGTTTAATACAAAATAAAACTAGCCCTCTCTAGGAATTCCTAAAATTCCCGTCAGTATGATTAATCACCTCAAAATTGAAATAAAATATTATTCCCTTAACATAAATAAATTTGATCTCCATCTTCTGAATACACAGAATAACAAAGCACAATCAATAACCTATAACCCTGTTTACGCTAGCATCTACATGCCGTCAAAAGTTATACATAATGGTTATCAATTAAATCTCAGTAGTTACAACACGTGGTTACAATTTTATGACCACGTGCTTCTCTCCCCCTTGTCCCTCTGAACATCGTATCAATAAAGATACCGTAACCACGCGCTCACGTGCTTCAATTAATACCTCTATCACTTCCGTCCACAGATATATGCGTAACTATATAAATAGCGAGCATCAATACTCTCACTAAAATCACAAATAAAAATACACATTACACACGCTCCCGACTATTCTGTAAATACATATGATTCGCAGATGCGAGTTTCTCTCCCGACCGACTTTGCAATAATACAAAGCGGTGCTATCTCAACTTTTAAACCATGCCGCTATTCCTTCAACAAGGAATTAAATGGACCTATAAAGTTTCTCAAGTCTATCACTAAGATCGTATTTGATGGCTCTGGCTTTAAGAATTAACATTAAACTTAAACTGCCCAAAGAAACTTAAATGATCGGCTAGGACTAGAAAAATTAAATAAAGTCCTCACGCAAAAATTCATGCTTACCAAATCTCGAATGTCCAACTGAAGGCAATCGACAATATGCTTCTGGCACCCGGCTTTGGCAATTTTTCATTAAAAGAGAAAGAGGCTATGAAATATAGGCCTTTTATAATCAAGACCCCCACGCGCCGACTTCATGACGTCATATGCGCGGCGTGGTTCTAAAGCCAATCAGAGCTCTGCATTTCAACTGCAGTTATCTCTCAGCCAATCAGAACCTTAGATCTTTCTGATGCAACCAGTTTCTGCTAGACAAAGAACCGGGAATTGGTCCTAGCCCTATACTGCGGAAATGAAGCAAAAATGGCCGCAAATAATTTAACTCCCGAAAAATGCGTATATGGCCACGCAATATCTTTAAAAAAAGGACACTGGTGCAAATCCTGATCTAGCCTCTATAATCTTAATCTAGAATAATACTTTCTAATTCCCTACACCCCCATTCTAAACACATAAAGAAGAACCATAAAGCAGATGAGATCAAACTCCCTCGTGATCTCATCTTGAAAAAACCGTAATTAATAGAAGGAGAAGAAACATGGAGAAGGATTACCTGTAATCCCTCCTAAAATATAGTGAACAAATTGCAAGGAGAAAAAGACATGGGCCATTTGAAAGACAGAATCTCAGTACTTTCGTCACATGATGGTCCACGTAGCAATTTATTTTACATGATGAGATTACCATGCACAACTTCATATTAGTTGCCTCTAATGACACGTCTGATGGAATAGTAGTCTTATTCTTTCCTCAGGAACGACACAGGCCTAAGGGTGAATTATTCTTCTTCTTCCGTCCTTAGCCAACGACCGGCAAAGCAGTCAGTGGCCATTACGCCTAGTGGCGTCTTAAGGGCAACAGCGAATAGATTTTCTCTGCCGTTGTTCCCATCACGCCTAATGGCGTCCTTAGGGCAACGACAAATCAATCCGTTTGTCGTTGTTTCCGTAATCAAAGTGACTGGCAAACGGGTGATCAGCCCGTTGGTAAGGGTGAATTATATCAGTATTAATTGAGTGCCACTAGAAACCCACCTAAGAAGACGCTGGAGATCGATAGAACACACATTCAGTAAATCTGTAGATAGCATTACCAGACAATCTCTGTTCTGGAAGTCCCAGGATAAGAGAAAGAACACGTGGAAAAGAGAACTGGAGACAGACAGGGAGAAGACATGGCAAGACCTTGAGCTGATGGCACAGGACAGGAAGACTTGGCATACGTTTGTTGAAGACCTATGCTCCTTTGGAAGTTGAAAGAAGAAGAGGAAACCATTCTATTCTATTCATGTTCTATTTATATTTGATGAGACAAAAGGCTTTTCATGATCCACAATAACTAAGTACTTGTGTGAATTCAGGGTTTTGAAAATTTGCAGCACAGTTTTTTTCTGTGTGTATTTCCTACTGTAAGAAGATAAAAACTGGATTACAACATGAAAAGTTGACTCAATAAGAGAACGACAAACAGTGATGATATTAAATAGGCAAGAGAAATTACCAATAGAAATTTTACTGAAAAACGACAAGTTTTGGAGAAACATGATTGCTTGTGCTGCAAGGTTAAATACTCGACCAAGAAGAAGGCACAAACAATTTAGAAACATGATGTAAATCAACATGTCTAATAAAATGTATTCATTAATTTTTATGATAAATTCTATTTACACATAATCTTTAGCAACGTTTATTTATAAAATTCTATAAAACTAAAGACTTATCTACATACAGATAAGAAATAACTATCATCATGATTACCTTTCAGCTCCTAGTGGAGCATAGGCCTTCAATAAATACAGTCCAAGCCTTCCTGATCTGTGCCGCCCATTTAAGGTCTTTCCACATCCTCTTTATCCCTTTCATGCCCATTTCCAGTCCTCTTTTCCATGTGTTTGTTGTCTCCCTCAATTCTCTTCTTAGCTTGGGAAATCTAGACTGGTCCAGAATGTTAACTGTTTTTCCTCAATCTCTGCCCTATTCAACGCCAACATGTTCTTACATACTGTTCCACTATTATTTGTCTAAAACGTAAACATAGTTACTTATTAATAAAACTAAAACAAAAATTTATTTACAATTTATGTATACAAATATTAATAAAAAATAGCTTATTTACATAAGTACCAAACATGGTTTACATACAGACAATAAATCCTAAACAAGGAAGATATATGGATCCTGATCCTCTCATCTTTAACTGATATGACATTTGGCAGTCAACATCTCGGATTGATGGGTCTGGCTGACAGTAGGGGTGGCTGTGATACCAGCCAACCACCATCTGGTTCTTATGTCTCATGCTTCGGCGAATCTGAAAAGAAAATAGCATGAATGACAATATGTCTACAGTACGTACTTGTTGTGCCTTGTGAGGTTCATGACAATATGTCTACAGTACGTACTTGTTGTGCCTTGTGAGGTTCATGACAATTTGTCTACAGTATGTACTTGTTGTGCCTTGTGAGGTTCATGACAATATGTCTACAGTATGTACTTGTTGTGCCTTGTGAGGTTCATGACAATGTCTACAGTATGTACTTGTTGTGCCTTGTGAGGTTCATGACAATATGTCTACAGTATGTACTTGTTGTGCCTTGTGAGGTTCATGACAATATGTCTGCAGTACGTACTTGTTGTGCCCTGTGAGGGTCACAGAGTCTTTGAGGAAACAAAGAAAGAGTAGAACCACTTCTCCCTCAGGCATGTAGTATGAGAAAACTAATATGAGGTTGTATATTGGGCTGCCAAACTTATCATGTAAAATAAACTGCTAAAGAAAGAACTGCTGCATGAGTGGTTTGGTGATAAGAACCTCTATAAAAGAGGCATACAACAGGAGGCAATCTGATCACAGACGAAGTCCCCCTGTCGATCAATTGTTTCAGCCCCTTATTCTCCTTTACACTCTAAGGAGGGCGGGCCCACCTGGGTCATGACTCCCAAGTGTCTCCGCCTCCTGTTGTCTGCAAAGGGGCTAGCTGAAGTGGTGGCTCCGTGCTCTATTTGGAGTATAAAATGGGAAAAGATCATGATGATATATCTGCCATAACCACTAACATGGGTTTCAGCTTTCATTATGTCATATTAATGTCAATATAAAACATCAAAGATAATAATCAATGGTGATAACATTAATGTCCCCATCAAGGCCAGCTCCTTGACGTGGAGATGGGGCTCAAGTACAGCCATCAGCGGCTGAAAAACCAAGACTGGCCAGGCCCTCCTAGACTCGAGCAAGACCACAGTCTGCCCTAGCAAGTCAAGGTGCTGAAGACGGAGGCAACCAGCCAAGAGGCGCACCACAGCAATCAGGATGCCACGCATTAGCGCTATGGGAAGTATGCCTATATCTGCAAAACGTTATGGCACTCGCCCTGTGACGGACACCCAGGCAGGCGCAGTGCCGGGCCCTCTGCCTCGGAAGGGCCCAACCCCTACTACTGGGGGTCCTTCTCAATTGCCCAGGGGAGCCAGGAGGCATGAGAATAGAGCTACTGGCCAAGCAAAGAAAAGACCATTTAAAATAATGCACTGGAATGCTGAAGGCGTCAATAGTAAAAAAGACGGCTACAGCAAAAAATTAGAGCTCGAAAATATCTTGAATGAAGAGCAAGTAAATGTATGTTGCTTGCAAGAAACCCACCTCAACAAAGACATAGCCTTCAAAATCAGAGGCTACCAGTGCTACCGATCTGACCGAATAGACAGGCGAAAAGGTGGAATACTGACACTCGTGAGGAATAACATCAGTGCATGTCAGCTTGAAACATATATGGAGGGGGCGGAATACCAGATGCTTCATCTCAGGACAGAAAGTTCAGAATTCCACCTGCTCAACTACTACTGTCCGAGCGACCGCCCACTGGCACTAGATACAATCCCAGCAAAAGAAAGACTGATTGTATGCGGAGACTTCAACAGCCACTCACAGAGCTGGGGCTATGATCACATGGACAGGAGAGGTGAGGAGCTTGAAAACTGGCAGGATGACAATGGGCTTATCCTGATTAACCAGCCAATCGACCCACCAACCTTCTACTCGAGATCATGGCACACCACCTCTACACCAGACCTGGCATTCCACTCACCCAGCTTGGAGTGGAACACCACACGCGTTGTAGGGAAACAACTTGGAGGCAGCGACCACCGGCCAGTCTTCCTAATTGTGGAAAATGAACTTGTCAAGGAGAGCAGCACTCTCTCTAGGTGGAACTACAAGAAGGCAGACTGGACAATGTACCAGCACCGTACTAGTATACGGCTAGAGATCTGACTGTAGACAAAGACATCAATAAGCTAGTTGATGAATTCAGCAGATGCATATTACAGGCTGCTCGTGAAACAATACCTAGAGGGGCTCGTAAGCACTACAAACCATATTGGAATAGTGAACTAGAGCAGCTGCACAACGACGTGGAAACATCTCGAAAGCAGGCAGAGACCAGTCCATGCCAAGAACACCACAATAACTACCAGCAAGCTAAGGCCAAATTTCAAAGGGCCAAGTTGCAGGCCAGGCGAAGAAGCTGGAAGGAGAAAACAGAGTCCTTGAACTTTGAAAGAGATACGAGGAAACTGTGGAAGCTGGTAAAGCAACTTAACGATGAAGGTACAGAGAGAAACTCAAGGATTGCTCTGTACAAAGATGGAAACATCCTCATGGGAAAACAGGCAGCTGATCACTTTGCAGACTCCTTTGCTAAAGACAACAACATCGAAGTTAGCCCAGAGAAGCAACAGGAGACTCGTGAGAAACAACACGCAGGACGAGATGGAACCATACCTGAAGTTATGGAGGCACCAATCACATTCAGAGAACTGGAGCTTGCAATATCCAAATTGAAAATGAGAAAGTCGCCAGGAGTTGATGGAGTGTCCAATGAAATGATTAAGAACTTGGGAACCGCAGCAAAAACAAAGCTGCTGCAGATCTTCAATATCTGTTGGAACTCAGGCAGAGTTCCACAGACCTGGAGGGAAGCAATCATGATACCACTCCTAAAACCAGGAAAAGACAGTTCCACTGCCTCCAGCTACAGACCAATCAGCCTTACAAGCTGCCTCTGCAAAACAGTGGAACGTATCATCAACCTCAGGCTACAGTGGTACCTTGAAAGTGAAAACCTTCTTGTACCACAGCAGGCGGGCTTTAGGCAGTGTTATTCCACCGAAGATCAGGCAACTTACCTTTCCCAAGAGATTGAGGATGCGTTCCAAGATAAGAAACTGGTACTAGCAGCATGGATAGATCTAAGAAAAGCATTTGACAAGGTTTGGAAAGAAGGGCTTCTGAAGAAACTGAGAAATTATAGAGTGAATGGTAAGATGTACAAATGGGTGAAAGCATACTTGCATAACAGAAGAGCCCGAGTACAACTAGATGGCCTCAAGAGTAAGAAAATTCTACTGCGTCATGGCGTCCCTCAGGGAGGGGTTCTGTCCCCCACACTTTTCCTAGTCTACATCAATGACCTGGTTGCTGAACTACCACATGGAATGAAAGTGGCAATGTACGCTGATGACCTGGTAATATGGTGCACAGATGAGCATGCAACAGTGGCCACCAAACTGCTACAAAGAGCTATAGATGCCTTAACCTCATGGGCAAATAGATGGTGTGTCAGCATCAACACAGACAAGTGCAGCACTACGCTCTTCACCCTCTCTCCCAAACAAAAAGCTGGTGTCATCAAGATAAACAAAGAGCTCCTGAGAGAAGATAAACAACCCACCTATCTCGGAGTTACATTCGATGATAGGCTGACATGGAAGCAGCACATCAACAAGGCAGCAACAAAGGCCAGGAGGAAGCTAGCCATCCTGAGAAAACTAAGTGGAACCACATGGGGAGCCAGCGGGAAAATACTTAGTAAAGTTTACCAGCAGGGCATACGACCACACCTGGAATATGGGTCAGCTGCGTGGTGTCCAGCATCAAACACCACATTACAAGAGCTAGATAAGGTGCAAAACCAGGCGCTTAGGGTCATCACGGGGGCAATGAAATCAACGCCTATAGTGGAGATGGAGAAAATGGGGAGGATACAAGCACTGAGAGAACGCAGAGACACGAAAGTGCTAACACAGGCAGAAAAGTTCCTCTGTATGCCGAGCCATCCAATGAAGGACAGATTCCAAAACCTAGCAATGGGGCGACTGAAAAGAAGCAGCTTTATCCACCAGGCCAAACGATTTCGTAGACAAACCTCAGACCTGCCTGAAGTTAACAGCCCTCTAAAGTCTGTGCCAGAACAAACCCCTTGGAGAGAGGAGCATGGACTACCAGTACACATCCACACAAAAGTGAAAGGAATATTCGACAGGGATGAACAGAACAGCGTGCAACGTAGGACAGTCACTCTCAGTTTCCTGGATGATAAATACCCACAGGACCTCTGGGTCCGAGTATACACGGATGGGTCAGCACAGAATGCAGTAAAGAATGGAGGAGCAGGAGTGTACATAGAATACCCAAACAACACTAGGGATACGGTCAGAGTACCAACGGGGAAATTCTGTAACAACTATGATGCAGAAGTCCAGGCAATCAAGGTGGCAACTGAGAAACTACTGAACACCAATCTCGGTCCACAGCCTGTAGTATTCCTGACAGATGCAAGATCAGTACTCCAAGCACTTCAGTCCAGAAAATTGCCAGTTATACAGGCCCTACTTTCTGAACTGTGCAACCAGCGCAGGGTCGCCATGCAGTGGATACCGTCTCATTGTGGAATACCAGGAAACGAGAGAGCAGACCGACTGGCTAAAGAAGGTGCTGCAGACGAGCAACCGGATGTACCAGTTACGTACCATCAGAAGAAAAAGATGATCAAATCTATCAGAAAGCCACCAACATCAACGCAGGATGACTACCAAGCTATGAACAGATCAGAACAAATAGTCATTCTGCGCCTCAGAACAGGACACAACCGCCTCCGCAGCCACATGTATACAAAATTCAAGATTGGCAATTCAGCCATGTGTACATGTGGACAGGCACCCCAGACAGCGGAGCACGTACTGCAAGATTGCCCCGAATATGATATATTGAGGCAAACCCACTGGCCCAGAGAAACAACACTGGAAGCAAAACTATATGGGCCCCTGTATGAACTACAAAAGACAGTGAAGTTTATACAAGAAACAACATTGCAGATATAGACAATATATTTCAAGCGAACGAAAGAAGAAGAAGAAAAAACATTAATGTCAACATAGAACCAATCAACAAAGATAATAACTCTTATTTCATCATAAAACCAATCAACATCAAAGAAACTGACATTAATATCAATATAAAACCAATCAGCATCAAAGCCTTACTTACTTAGTTGTTCCACTTCTACCGTGAGGTGTAGAGGTTTGGAAGAGAGAGCGCCAGACTATCCTATTGGCTGTCTTCCTCCAGGCCTGGTTCCATTCAAGTCCTCGGTCCTTCAAAGATTGTCTAATCAGCATCAAAGCCAATAACATTATGCATAGCTATCCGGGGGTGCGTTTTTATGAGTTTGTAAGTAAAATTTGGTGCTAGGGTATATAAAAACCAGCCTCAAATGTTCTTTACAGTGTCAAATGCACATGTTGACCTGAATTGCATTCGTTTTTGTAATCGGTACAACGCAGTGGTCAATAGTGTTTATGACACAATTTTTTACCACAGCTTATGTTGCGCGCATGTGAAAGCAACAAAATTTGGGGTGAACACTATTCACTGACTACGCAACTGAAACCCTATAAAAGGATAACGCTACACAAAAAAAATTCAGTTCATTTTCAAGCAGACATTTATGGTGTCTCTATCAATAAATTTAAGGAACACTGCTATTGGCCGACTGCATGCAGGCGAAAGTCAAAGTCAGGTTGCCAGGCATCTAAACGTGCATCAGAGTACCATCAGTCGACTTTGGCACCGGTTCCAAGCCACTGGCTCAGTTGAAGACCGGCATCGCAGTGGACGACCCAGAGTGACAACACAGCGGAGGATCGCTTTATTAGGCTTCGTCACCTCAGAGACAGGTTTACAACAGCTTCCTCAACTGCCCAGTCATTGCCTGCAGGACGTCATGTGTCTGATCAAACTGTCCGGAATAGACTGCATGACGCTGGACTTTGGGCACAACGACCTCACCAAGGACCTGTCCTTACGCGCTGCCATCGCCAAAATCGACTTCCTTGGGCCAACCAGCATCATCACTGGGCAGCTGACAATCAATGGAGACGTATCTGGTTTTGTGACGAATCTTTCTTTTTGTTGCAGCGTCATGATAGACGGCGTAGGGTCTACTGTAGGCGAAATGAACGTTTTGCCCAAAATTGTGTTGATGAAGCTCCGCCGCACGGTGGTGGAGGTGCAATGGTGTGGGGAATGATCAGTTACAACGGAAGGAGTCAATTGGTGCACATTGAAGGAAGCTTGAATGCACAACGATACGTCAATGAAATTCTTTGACCCCATGTCCTTCCACTTTTGGCTGCCCAAAGGTCTGTGTTTCAACAGGACAACGCCAGACCCCATTGCGCACGGTTGACCACGCAGTTCCTGACTGCCGACAACATTCTCAACCTTCCCTGGCCATCCCTGTCTCCAGACATGAGTCCGATTGAGTACCTGTGGGATGAGCTGCATAGACGTGTTTGTCGCTGAGACGTTGCTCCAGCCAATCGTCGTGATCTGTTCCAAGCACTCCAGGAAGAGTGGGCAGCCATCCCACAGGCCCACATCAGACGTCTGATCGCATCTATGCCCAGGAGATGCCAGTCGCTGATCGATGCAAGAGGAGGCCACACACCATACTAACGGGAAAGCCCGTACGCCAAAAAACTCTATGTGTGTGCCTTCAGTAGCTATGCGTTTCTTTTTTTGAACAGTATAAAACCATTCCACTACGGTTGTGGAATCTCCGAGGTGACATAAAAACATGACCACTGCTTCCACCAGACGTGTAAAAAAGAACGTGGTAATGTCATTGTTTAAAACGCATGTCACTGTGTAAAACAATTTGCCTCATTAATTACCACTGTAAGGGCACATGAAGTGTTTTGGCACATATGGGGGGGCCAATTGTAGTGATGATGCTGTGATTCATAAAGTAACAAACAACATGCCAGATAAGGATGTCTTAATCCTACATACCTCCTCTTCGACCAGTGGTGCTCTATCTTTGTCTCCTAGGCGACAGCGAGCTGGAAATGCTTGCTCAATGCTCAGATCTGATAAATCAACATGTGATGAAATAAATTAGCAATCCTTTTTTCTCTAGTACTTCATCCAGTCAATTCTTTACTCATTTATGTTAATAACATTGTTATTTACATTATGTCCCTGATAATTACATTGCTGAGTGATAACCAGTAACTATGCTAGTTATTTAACATCAAGAATATAACTTTTTTTTCCCCCCAAGACATTCACTGTCATATTATGGTGTAGAGATCATCACTTAAACTAAGTCTAAAGATGACATGAGAGCTGTGTACTTTGTGCTTCTCTATGGTTCGAAATGCTGGAGAGTAACAGAGAAGGAAATGTCAAAACTGTCCTCTTTCCACACAGAGTGCCTAAGGAAAATTTTGGCCAAATACCATCACCAACTAAGAACTACTTATTCGGAGTAACCAAGAGGACATGCACACCATCATAGCTGGCGTTGGGTTGGCCACGTCCTCAGAAGGGACCCTGATGCCATTACAAGAACAGCTATGCTATGGACCCCCAAAGGAAAGTGAAAGAGAGGCCGACCAAAAACAACTTGGCGAAGAACTGTGGAGGCTGAGATGCAAAGAATGAACCAGAGTCGGGGCACTGTACGAAGGATGGCCACTGACCGAACAAAGTGGAAGCAATTTGTTGCAACCCTACAAGACGCCACCAGGCATGATTGCCACTGACTGCTTTGATGGTCGGCGGTTAAGGATCAAAGAAGAAGAAGAAAGATGACATGTTTTAAAAACCAAAATAAAAATCATCTTCTGCGTTCGTCCTGAAAAGGATGTTGGTTGCGTTGTGTCGCCGTTTACAGCAAAGCTGCGATCTCTGCACCTTTCGGCCTGACACATCCGACTTTGGCACAGCATTTTTTAGGACCCGGTTTGCCTTCCCACTTCGATCCCCACTCTCTCAGCCAGACTGCAGTGATGCAGCCTGTTTCCAGGACCACCACTTAGAGGTGGAGTAGGGTCTTGGTCAGCTCTGGTCGCTGACCCTGACGCAAGCAGTCAGCTATGGGTCGCTGACTGCATTCCACTTTTAGGTCCCAAAAAATCTGACTTGTTTATTAATTTCCTGTCAAATTAACATACTAACATTTGTTAGTTCATTTTTCTCTGTCGTAATCTTTCACGCATACTTACATCAGTTTCTTCTAACTTCTCTCATTTATTATTCCATATATATATACAGACATCAGTTCTTTCTAGTCTCTCTCATTTATTCTTTCATATTTAAGTTCAGTCTAGTCTCTCTCATGTATTCTTCCATATATACATCATTCATTCCATTCTCTCCAAGTTCTTGAAATGTAAAAATATTGATCTGTGTCTCGATCTCCTTTGCTCCTCTACACCCACAAATGTCAGTTTCACTCTCTTGCTTTATTTGTTAAATCCTTCATTCACAATCTCCACCCTCCCTCCAGATATTAAAGATACTAACGTTGTGTGTGAGAGTCCCATCTCCCACCCAAATAGCCCACAACCTCAGACTTGGTCAGGTGACAGTGGAAATCCTGGCAACAAAGAGAAGACAACTCTCACCAACCAATCCTTAAAAAATCAAGATCACTCAGTGGGTGATCAGAGGTGAACTTTTAACCTTACACCAGCACAAATGTCTTTAACATGGCAAGGTTAGTCATTATAAACAAAAATTCACCCACATTGTGTGCAATGCCTGGCAAGGTAATGTGCAGTACAACAGTGAGGCATTCAGAGCTTTCACTTAACTCTTAGTATCCGGCAAGCCCCGTGAAGTGGCGCGGGTTTAGTACCAATTTTACGGCTCGCCAGTTCAAGTGGCGCGCGACGGTAACGATAGCTAAACTAGCGCGTAAAAACGCGGTTTTAGCTCTCGTATAGTAAGAGTTAATGTGTTCTCATTTTCCTCCCACGACACCTTGGATATGTGTGTGTTCTAGCAGCCTTCTTCCTCAACCCTCCACCGACAACAATCTTAGGCAAGCAGAAGTCAACATAAGTGTCAGTAGTATCATTTAAAAAAAATAAAAGAAATTTTAAATAAGCAATACCTATTTCAGATGTCTGTACTTTTGGTTTATTTTCCTTTATTAACTGTTTTTCTTTATTAATGAGTAAGGTAAATGAACTATTTATTTTGTGATGTAGACAGTTGTGTCACCTTTTTTCCTAACGTGTACATTTACATAAATGTTTATGGTAAAAATATTTTTTATGTTTGCATTTTTGAGATCAGTGGATGAGAGGTGTATACTTCCAATACATTAGGCTGAAATGGCAGAACCATCTGCTTACCATCAACAACAACGTATTACTTGTGATAGAAACTGTGAATGGTTGAATTTTGCTGTGCTGGTCAAACTGTTCACACTTGACTAGAGTAAGAAGATCACTGAAAAAAAAAAAATTTAAAAAAAGTCACAATTTAATAACTGACCACATGTGATGATAAGTAAAAAAAAAAATATTGGGTATGGCGTCCGCTTCTAATTCTTAAGGCACCTGAGTTCGGTTCACAGTACAAGGAATATATTTGATAGAAATCTTTTCAGAACCAGTGGGTCCTAGCCTTTTTGGATAAGGGCACAAAAACAGGAGGTCCCGTGTGCAAGTTGCGCATGTTAAAAATCCCAGGGCAGGTGGAAATCGTTAAGAGTAGGCCATACGTCAATGTTGCCCCGGCAAAATTTACAAAACTAGGAAAACCTACACACTACAAAAATATTTATGTGTGATTCCTGTATACGCACATTGGGATCCTCACCGGTGCTACAGAGTTCGTTCATTGTGCTGAGATCATCCATGTGTGATCTAAGGGAGGTGATCGAAGCAATGATGGAGTTGTCCATGTGCAATGAAGATCATTTAAACCGGTGCTCTGCAACTGGTGTACCATGGTACTCTGGTGTGCCGTCAATGTCTGCCTGGTGTGCTGTGACACTATATAATGGTAAAATATTACGAAAGAATCTCACATTTACAATTTTACAAATAATAAGTTGAGTTATCATCATGCACCAATCCATCACAAAAAATTTGGGATCACTGTCTTATGACAGCATCATATTTAAAAATATTTACCATACCCACCTAATTAAATATTGTAGTGTGCTGTAGAATTTTGAAAGGCACTTAAGTGTGCCGCGAAGTGAAAAAGATTGTGGAGCACTGTTTAAACCAAACCAAAAAAAAAAAAAAAACAGAATTGTAATGTTTTTTATATCATCAGATATGAACATAATCTATGAAATTAAAATGAGAATTGTAAATTGTGGGGGTGGAGATGGTGGAAAAATGTCCATCACGTTTTACTTTTACCTCTCAATGACAAATGTAATTTATGGGCAACATTTAAGCTCAAAGGATGATTGATTTTTCTCATGACTAATTCTTAATGTCTAGGCCCTGTGATTTTAAAAATCTGGCAACCTCATCATGACAAACTCTGCTAGAGAAACCACCAATTTTGCAGGCTATACATAAGGGGGCCAGCAGCTATGGTGATCCCTGGCTCCATAAGGAGCATAATAGGAGAATAATGAAGAATCCTTAATGTCTTTCTCCTGCTACGACACCCACAAAAACAAAACAAACAATAACAAAACAAAACCTACGTTTCAGGTCCTCGAGTTCCAAGTGATGAATATGTCACACTTTTCCTTTCTCGTACTAGACAGCTGTCATCATGACGAATCTTTCCCCGGCGTGGCAGGTGTAAACCAGGGCTAGCTTCCTGCTTTCGGATACTTGCAGTGATTGTTGTTAAGTTGAGAGGGGCTGCTAAACAAGTCAGATGGACATAACAACATTAAAAAAAAACTTACTGGTTGTTACATTCACAAGTTTGTGTGTAAAAAAGGTAAAGGATTCCGTTACACGCCCATTGAGGCATATTGGGAATATGGTGTTAGGCCCATATTTTCTTGACCATCGGCACACTAGGGGTGATGTGGTCAGCATCACGCCAGCCACCTTAACCTTCCCAGAGTTGCTTTGGTACCCAGTTGGGGCTGGGTCGACCCAGGAGCTGTTTGCGGCCTAAAAAAATCCCACCTCATCTGGGGATCGAACCACAGACCACTGAGCTAGGAAGCCAGTGCTGTGTGTACATTCTTCTTTTTCTAGTTTTTACTGTTACCATCAAGCACTTGTTTTGTTGTTGTTGTTGTATGTTTGGTGTTTGCTTTGTTTCCTTGTGCACTCCATTCTACCATTTACCATTTGTTTATTATGTAACCAGACAATACGCCAAGGCCTAAAAACCCAACCCCTGCAGACCCAAATAGAACAGTCCCTACTAAGATGGTCTGGCCATGTCTGCAGAATGGGAGAAGATCGGCTGCCACGGCAGGTATGGGAGGCTATGAGCCAGACCTCCAGGACGACCTAGAGTCCGCTGGGACGTCATTAGAAATCTCTGAAGGACCTAGGACTAGAATGGACCCAGGCCAGGAGGAAGACAGCCGATAGGATAGTATGGCGCTCTCTCTTCCAAACCTCTACACCTCACGGTAGAAGAGGAATGACTAAGTAAGTAAGTATTATGGTAACATTCTGCAGTGAACTTTGCCTACTGTTTAACTAGAGGTTTGAGCTGGTCACTCTGTTGCATAACTTGGTCTATAAAATACATCATTGTATTAGCTTGCCTCAAGCTGACAGCATGGATAAGACCAGGAGTGAAGTTGAAAGTTGCAACCTAGGTGCAGCGAGTTCAATTCCCAGCACAGGCTGGAAAAAGATAACAGGAGTCTGACACTTGGGAGTCATGAACAATGACCAAGAAGTTAGATATTTGTAAATGGGTGCTTATGCAGAACAAAATCATTAATGGGACAGAAAGAATCAGTCTAATGCCAATGGAATAAGATACGGCAATAAGATGTTGGAGACATGACAAACATTGATAATTCATCTATCAGCATCACAAGGCAGTCCGTATTCTGGAATCCCCTGGGTTTTAAGTCATGGAGACTCAAAGTACTTCAGAAAAAAAAAAAGGATGAATACATGAAAAACAAAACTTGGAACAGACTGCCCATGACGTGAGAGCTCGGACAGAACTGGTTGAAGGCACATGTTCTATATGAAGCTTAAAAAGCAAAGAAGAATATATAATGAAAGTTGTCAGGAAATGATTCATGACTGGGTGCTAGGAAAATGGGCTCCAAACTAGGCTGGTTGCTTATGTATGTTATGTTTTTTGTTTGTGAGCACAAGGTGCACTAAGAAAAGTTTGTAGTGTTTTTTTTTTACATGAAGTGTGTGTTGGATTGATGTGTTGTGTGGGATGTGAGCAATTCTCCGAGGTAATAGGTGAGATGATAGTGTTTGAAGCAGGCAAGAGTTGAGTTGTGAATAAGATACCATGGAGACAGCAGCATTTTGTGTTGCCTGTAATCCATCTTAGTGGTAAGATGTAACAACAAATCTGCAGTGCCATGGTTTTTGGGACAGCTGAACGGAATGCCAGTGTCCAGTCTGTTGCATTAGCTGCTATTTAGTGCTGCTTGAAAGACCACATGGTTTTTAATGCAATGTACTACTGGTGATTATCTTGCGTTCATACTTATGTGATATTGGCCACATAATATGGTAACTTCTGTCACTCTTGGAACAGTGGTAGAGTTTGCTACGGTGTTGTTATCAATGAGTGTATAGTGAGAATTTCATATTTATATTAGAGTTTTCTGTACCAAATATTCAGCTGACACCGTGTTCTATTGCTGATTATGTAAATCACTCTGGAGATTGAAATGTTTACCTCTAAATAATTATGTTATTTTTATCCATTGGTGTTTCATTGTAATTTGAGGTGATTACGATTTGTTACGTATACGTATTGTATCAGATGTTTGCTGGTCCCAGTGCCTTGCCAAAGTCAAAACAAGCAACTGTGGCAGAATTTCTTTTATACAAGGCATTGAGAGGTGATTAATGGTAGGCTCTAATCCTTGACAGCAATAGCTGAGTATCACAGTGGAATAGGTAAATAAGAAAGTACCAAGAAAGTTCTAATTGGTATGCATACAGCTAAGCTCATGCTATTTTAAACATAAATTAATCTGATGTATATCACAACTACTGCAACAAGTAACTGACATAATCCAAGACAAACCTCCCCAGTGACATCTAAAGGTCAGTTAGAATGTAACTTAACAAAATTAGCACAAAAATCAACATAATGTCATTTTGTATTTACTCTACTGTTCAGTTATCATAATGATCTATTTGAATTACTGAGTAATTTACATGTGCAAATGTTCACTAATGAGTAAATGCTGCAGGAGTCACAAAAAACATTTTAAGATTCACTGGCATTTTTTGGCCTTTCTCTCCTCTAAAAACCTGTACAATGTGTAAGTGGCTGCAGATACAAACGTTTATGGTATTTACACTCAGCATGTGGAACAAGAGAGGAGTTGAAAATGTTGGCATTGGATAGGACACACATTGAGAAAACCTACTGATAGCATTAATAGGTAGTACCTGTTTTGGAATCCCCAAGGTAAGAGAGGTACAGGGAGATGGCAAAACACACAGAGAAGCGAAGTGGGGACAGAAATGAAAGGGATGAAGAAGATATGAGCTGTGGGCATGGAGCAGGAGGATGTGGCATAAGTTTAATGAAGGCTTATGCTCCTTGGGGAGCTGAAGGGTAGTAATTATGATGATGTACGCGGGTAACATGGAACCTACATTCATCTTGTAATCCTGTGTAAGCTGTCTTGGATCTGCAAGCAAGACAACAATGTTAAATGTGATATCTTAGAATCTATTAACAAAATATTCGTCGCTTAAAGAAAAAAGTAATACGAGGGGCGTTCAGAAAGTAATGCACCACATCGTTTTTCTCAGCTAATAATGAAGATAGAAGCATGAAATTTTTCACACTTCAAATATGGCATGTGCCAACTGTGTGCACCAAATTGCACAGCAACCGGCCAAATAATACGGCTGCCCTAAACCATTGAAATGGAGCGTGTTAGCAACTTGCGTTATAAACAGTGAATTGTGATAGAATTTCTCATTGCAGAGGAGGAAACTGTTGTGAATATCCACAAGCGTCTATGTGATGTGTATGGAAGTTTTGCAGTCAACTGGAGTACAGTCAGTCACTGGGTTCAGAGAATCAAAGAATCAGGAAGTGAAGATATGGAGCTGCTTGATCGGTTGCGCTGTGGACGTCCTGCCACAGCCACCAACGCAGAAATGTTGAATTGCGCTGAGGGCATTATTCTTACTGATAGGCGAATCACTACTCAACAATTGGCCTTACAGCTGTCAGTCAGCATCGGTAGTGCAAATGCAGTTATAAAAACTCTCAGATTTTCTAAGGTTTGCACAAGATGGGTTCCTCGAAGACTCACAAATGACCACCGATTGCAAAGGAAAGCAATTTCTTCTGAATTGTTGGAGCGTTTCACCGTTTCAATGCTGATGGAGAGAACTTTTTGGCTAAGATCGTTACAGGTGACGAAACATGGGCACATCATTTTGAACCTGAGACAAAAAGACAGTCAATGGAGTGGCATCATCTGCAATCACCAAGAAGAAAGAAATTCAAGACACTTCCTTCAGCTGGAAAGGTCATGATCACTGTCTTTTGGGACATTGAAGGTGTGATTCTTGTGGACGTTATGCCAAGAGGAGAGACAATCAATTCACAAACTTACATTAAGACATTGAAAAAACTCAATCAACGTTTTTGCAGAGTTCGGCCGCACAAGAATCCAGCAGACCTGCTTCTCCTTCACGACAATGCGCACCCTCACACAAGTCTGGCAACACGGGAAGCAATCACCAAATTGGGTTGGACTGTACTACCCCCATCCACCCTATAGTCCAGATTTGGCACCCTCTGATTTTCATCTATTTGGTCCACTTAAAGATGCACTCCGTGGGACAAGGTTTGAAGATGATGAAGGAGTGATTCATGCAGCGAAGAAATGGCTACATGATCAAGACAAAATCTGGTACGGGCTAGGAATACATGCACTTGTTTCGCGCTGGCATAAAGCCGTACAAGTTGATGGGGATTATGTTGAATAATACCGATGTTTACATGACATATCCATGTATATTGTGTAAAAATTTCATACTTTTTGAATAAAAAGCTCCTGAGAAAAACGATGTGGTGCATTACTTTCTGAACGCCCCTCGTACTTGGCAACTGCCATGGGAAACAGTTCTTGGACTCTTTCTACTGTCACATTTAAGTTGACCCACAAATAATATTTGTCACTGACAGATAAAAGTATTTTTACAGCATGAATTAGCTTAAATCAATCAATACCCTTTAGCTCCCTGAGGAGCACAGGCCTTCAACAAACACATGCCACGTCTTCCTGTCCTGTGCCATCCGCTCAAGTTCTTTCCATGTTTTCATCATTTTCACCTCTGTATCCAGTTCTCTTCTCCATGTTTTCTTTGGTCTACCTCTGCCTCTCTTTCTCTGTGGATTCCAGAACAAGGACTGCCTTGTAATGCTATCAACAGGTCTCCTCAATGTGTGTCCTATCCATCGCCAGCATCTTCTTCTCAACTCTTGTTCCACTGCCACTTGTCTGGTTCTTGTCATCAATTCTACATTTGTGACTTTGTCATACCATTTTAGTCTTTCTGTTCTAAGCAAGCTCCCGTTTATAAAAGTCTGTAGCTTTTTGGTTGTTGTTTTTGTTGCTCTCCATGTCTCAGAGCCATACAATAGGACTGACTTGACATTTGAGTTGAAGATTCTTATTTTCATGTTGGACTTGATTTCTCTTGTTTTCCATAAGTTTCCCAATGCAATGAAAGCTCCTCTTGCTTTTTGTATTCTTATTTTGATATCATTGTCTGTCCCTCCAAATCTGTCTATATTACTACCCAGATATGTGTACAATTCTACATCCTTTAGTGGGGTCAGCGAACCAGAGCTGACCAAGACCCTACTCCTCCTCCAAGTGGTGGTCCTGGAAACTGGCTGCATCACTGCAATCTGGCTGAGAGAGTAGGGATCGAAAAGGGAAGGCTAACCCTGTCCCAAAAATATCATGCTAAAACCAGATGTGCCGGGCCGAAAGGAGCAAATATCGCAGCTTTGCTGTAAATGGCGACACAACGTAAAAAACATCCTTTTCAGGACGAACGCAGAAGAAAGAAAAAAACAAAGAAGATATCCTTTGGTGGTGTTTCTTCAAGTTCAGCCATGTTATCATTTCTATTCTATGGATTAGCTTGCTCCATGCTATTCTTTGCTCCCCTTTCAAGCTCCAGTAACAGACAGATGATGGATGCTAACAGCTACAAGAAAAACATTTTCACTAATATTAAGGTCACATTGCCTGCTTGGACTCAGTTCTGCATGTTGTCTATCACTTCTGACTCTTTTCTGTTCTCTAATGTATAATACTTTTGAGAAATTCAAACTTCATACTCCGGTCACAGGGTCTAACTCTCTACAGGTTTCATGTAAGGTAGGTAACTTTTTTTTACATAAAATTATAATTTTTTTTAAATGCTGTTAGCTGTCCTCTTCTCCTTGTCATGCCTTATGGAGCCATCAGCCACCACTGCAGCTGGTCCACCTTGTACCAAGCATTCATGTGCTCTCGTGCTAGTGGTTTCTGTAGCAATGTTTTCTTACAACACATGATTGGCAGCCCCCCAGCGCAGCTTCATATTTGTCACCTCCTATGACATGCTGGAGGCAGTAGTAGTCCTATTCTATATTTTATACCTTCAGAGACCCCCTTGAACTACGGGGGGGGGGGGGGGGGGCACTGTTTGCTGTGTCATGGTGTAAACATGAAACTAAGCTGCACAGACAGCAACATCCATTAAATATTAAGGAGACTTCATAAGATGAAATATTACGGGGAGGGGTGTGTGTCTCTATGAAGAGACAAAGAAAGGATAAGACCACTGCAACATCAGGATGTCGTACAAGGTAACTAATATGAGTTTGTGCATGGGAGCTGACAGACTCATCATGTCAAAGTAATTGCCACTGAAATCACTTCTGCAAGACCATGTGAAATCTTGATGCAGGCTTTCTATAAGGGGACTAACTACAGTGGTGGCTCCATGCTCCATTAGAAGCACAAAGGAGAATGCTGATGATGAATATATATATAAGATAACAAGTATAAAGATTCTACTGTTTCAGAAAAAAAAATCTTTGTTTCGTCTCATAAATAGACAGATGCACGCATGCATGCTCACACAATTAAACATTTTCATTTACCCTTATATACAATAAATGTAAGGAGGGATTGTAAGCAAATAAATATACTATCTAAAATTATAGGCAGCATATATCTTAATTATAACCACCAGGGTTTGAGCAGGATATTGTTAAAATTGTCTACACTTACAGACACTATATATTCTAATTATAACCCATCTGGGGTTGAACAAGATGTTTTGTTTTCTCCATCAGTTAAAAGAAAATTAAAAAACTAAAAAAAAACACATACTTACAGACCCACAACTCTGCTTGAAGCTAGAGAGGATAATGCAGCAGAAATTGACTGTTTGTTTGATTTTGTGATGAACTGCTCAGGTTTTATTTCCTTCTCTATATGTTGATCCCGGCTGTCCAACTTTTTAATTTTTGCATAATCTTTTAATGGTGACACTGACAATGGATGCACATCAGAGTCTGCGGATGTAGAGGCAGTGGGGCTGAATGTTACAGTAGTGGTAGAACTACTACTGCATGTAGTTGTATGGCTGATATTAGTTATGGTGGATGAGGTAGCTGCTGAACCTACAGGTCCTGTGGTGCTGCCACTGCTTGTCTGATGAGGAGACTGGTAGCAGAAACATAATAAAAATTATTAACAGCGTTGTTTCTCAATCCCATAGGATAGCATGGTGCTCTCTCTGGCTAACCTCTACACCCCAAGGTAGAAGAGAAATGACTAAGTAAATAAGTAAGTTGTTTGAGAATATAATAAACTGTTCTTCTTCTTCTTCTGCGCTCGTCCTGAAAAGGACGTTGGTTGTGTTGTGTCGCCGTTTACAGCAAAGCTGTGATATCTGCGCCTTTCGGCCCGACACATCCGACTTCGTCACGGCATTTTTAGGACCGGGTTTGCCTTCCCACTTCGATCCCTACTCTCTCAGCCAGACTGCAGTGATGCAGCCTGTTTCCAGGACCACCACTTGGAGGTGGAGTAGGGTCTTGGTCAGCTCTAGTTCGCTGACCCTGACGCAAGCTGTCAGCTATGGATCGCTGACTGCATTTAGCACTGTTGCTGCGTCTTGGAGTCCCAATCAACTGTTCATCTACTTCTTCATGTACCATGCCTGGTGATATAGGCATGTCTTTCCACAACTTCCTGTCTCCAGTACTATTTATACATTCTGTTGTTGACATCTTTTCATGCCATGCTGTCAAACTGTCCAGAACCTTCTCTCTTTGTCATCCTCTATATCTTTTTCCTTCAATCATTACTGTTGTCACGATATATTCTAGCTTCTTCTCATAACGTGCTCAAAGAAGTGAACTGCTTTCCTCTAATATGAGTAATAAGATACCTTTACCTACTGTCCTGAAAGCTGCCAATGAACAAACAATTAAGCTTTTTCCCATTTTCAGCTAAAAAAAAAATAAATTTCCCCGACTCATTTCTAAATTTTGACCTCAAGGAGTCTTTACTTTTAACCACTCTGAAGATAATGCTCTTAGCTTATACACGTTTTGCTGCATGATAAGATCACATTTAAAATATATTTGGCATCATGATAGCAACCTTTTATAACAATTCTTAGATAATCAGTTCATGCTGATGCCAATATTGTCCTGTGTAGAACCTGGGAGTCATTGCGGTGACAAAAACACAACTACTATTCACTCAGGCATGTCGTTAAAAAAGGATTAATATGATATTGAGCACGAGGCTGTCAACTTCATCATATGAGAAAAAGACTGTTACAAAAACAACACCTACAAGAGTTTGTGCTTTGATGCATTCTTCCTCAAAGGGGCCATCTGCACTGATGGCTCAATGTGCCGTAAGGAGCAAAAAAGGAGATGATAATGATGACTACAAAGTTAATGAATTCCTGTTCATAATTTTAAAAAAAACCATGAATGGGCGTAATTATTTACCAGTCTAATGGGTTTGTTGAAAGCTTGACATATAATGTTTGAAGGGTGATGTTTATACAGCAGTAATGTGGGGTATGATTTTACACAAGAGACAAAGTATCAACTTCCAACGTTAATAAATTACACTGTAAAAACTCTGAATGGTCCATATCACATTTATTTATGATCAAGATCTTATAAATGTCCAATATGTGCCATGTCCCATACAAACAGGTCATCAATCCACTTATTCTTCTAGTCTGATACGTGATATTAAAACAAGGGAACCATTTCCTTCATCAAATGACCATAACTTTCACTGACATGAATATTCGCTCATAGCAACAACACAGGCCAAAGGACCTCAGAGTGACCAATCTGTACACCATGCAAAACACTTGCCAAAGACCCTTGTTACTAATTACACATCATCATTCACTATTCTCAAACATCGTTCTATTATAATGTGTTTAATGAGCACTCTGTTGTACACAACTTCTTCTTCTTCTTTGATCCTTAGCCGCCGACCATCAAAGCAGTCAGTGGCCATCACGCCTAGTGGCGTCTTGTAGGGCAACAACAAATTGATTCCACTTTGCTCGGTCGGTGGCCATCCTTCGTACAGTGCCACAACTCTGGTTCATTCTTTGCATCTCAGCCTCCACAGTCCTCCGCCAGGTTGTTTTTGGTCGGCCTCTCTTTCGTTTTCCTTCAGGGGTCCAAAGCATAGCTGTTCTTGTGATGGCATCGGGGTCTCTTCTGAGGACATGACCAACCCAGCTCCAGCATGTGGTACACAACTACCACTACTAAATACCCGTTGTAGTTTCCTGTACCCCAGAACAGCTCCTAACAGGGTTCAATGGGCATCAAGCTCTTGCTGTGGACTGTTGTGGTTTTGGAGGAAATACAGAGAAACAAAGGAAATTAAAAATAACCTTAAATGGGTTGATAGTTCTGTGCTTTCTTGCCCACATGCTCTTCCAGATATCCAGTTTTCTGCTCTTGTACTTAACCTGGCCAGATTGAGAAAGATACAGATGATTTATAAATTTGTGTTAGTATTTAATTAAGCGCAATGGGCTAATCACCTGTTTGCCAAACATTTTGATTACATGTTTTGCCTAGGAGCCTTGTGCTCTTTGGGTCACCTCTACACCCTGTTTTCCGGGTAGAAGAGGTTCCGATTATGAGATGATGAGATGAGATTTAATTAAGTGGCAGATGTGTTATTTGTAAATTAAAAAAAAAATACAAATGACTAGTACCTGGCATATACTGTATGAAAGTATGCATCTGAATGAACGGATGGATAACTGTGATTCTGCAGATCACTTATAATAATGTGAATCTATGAAACCTGTAGCTCGGGGTATCTCAAATTAAAAAAAAAAAATGAGTTGAAAGAGCACTAGACTGGTTTATTAGTGACTCGTGTGCTGTATGACATGTTTTTCTTCTTCATTCAGTTGTTTTTGAGCACGAGATACATTTTGCTTTAATTCGCACCTTTCAGTCTGGCACAAATGATTTCAGCGAGCACTGTTATATAGGTTTGCTTTCCTTAGCCTTTGGCTGGACCCTGCCTATCTGCAAGGCAACAGGTGGTTTGAAATCAGAGTTTTCATTCTCCTAAATGTACTCAAGGCTCACGAGCTTCATCTACCGAAGCATTATCATTTTAGGGCGCTATAGACTCATCCTTGCCCCTTCTCCAGTTTGGTAATAACAGTCTCGCTATGAGAAGGCCAGCAGCTGGAGTTTAGCTATATGTTGTGCACACCTTGTGAGCATTTAAATGGAGTTGAAAGCTCATGCTACATGCAACTTCCAGCTATTTGGGACCATGTACATATGAAATTTGTTGTTTAAAGATGTTTGCTAAGTAATCCTTATCAGTTAAGGCCCAGGCTTTGTGACAGCTACATGTTTATGCCAAATCACAGAAATGATAGGTTAGATAATACAAGTTGTTCCATGTATTCTAGTAACTTCCACAAGGAAATGCTTTGAGTACTGTGATGATTGCCTTGTGCTGTTCCTGGTGGTCTCCAAGGAGGCAAAAAGAGGAAAAAAAGAATAGTAACTGCTCCCTCAGGCATGTCGTTTGAGGTGGATAATATAAGGTTGTGCGTGGGGCTGTCAACTTCATTATGTTAAATAAAGTGCTACAGAATCCACTGCTGCAAAAGCACAGGATTGCTTTGGTGCAGCCTCCCTGCAACAGGACCAGCTTCAGTGGTGGCTCCATGCTCCATAAGGAGTGAAAAAGGAAACCGATGATGATGACCAACCAAACAACAGTTAACAAGAGAAAAAAAAATAGTGACAAAACAAGACATACATGGACACCAACACAATAAGACAATCCTGTACTATCACACTGCTGCTGAAAACATGAGCATGAAACATTCAACGCACAAAATATACAAATATGTGATTAAACAAAGACATCATTCCAATATAAAAAGCTGAAGACGTACTGAGGCCCACCCACATCCTGATCTCTTGATAGGGTTCACCAATCTTTTACAGTGCAGGGCCCAAGCACTTGGAGTACCAAATTCTTCCTGAGATCCATGCCATTTGATTTTTCCACTTTCTAGAAGATCAGCTTCAAATCTTTGACCCTGATATGAAAATAGATTTAAAAGAAAAAAATGACATGTCACATCTCAGGGGGAAAAAATATTTTTCCAGAAGTTATTTCAATGACAAATGTAAAAAAAAAAAATCTAACTTTCTGAGTTGATAACTTCTACTGAATTAGGATAATTCTTAGTAAAGCCATTATGATGACAGGAACCAGTAAAACAAGAGATGAGAAGAAGATGCTGGTGTTGGATAGAACACACTCTGAGGAAACCTGATGATAAATGTACATGGGAGTGTTCTGGAATCCCCATGGAAGTCAGGCGTAGACAGAAAAACACTGAGATGAAAAGAGAAGAGTAGGGAGAGACTGAAGAAGAAGAATGGAAGAAGAAGCCAAGGCAACTAGGATCTCATGGGCACAGCTGTAGGAGATGGCCCAAAACAGACATCAGTGGCGACCAATACAAACAGATGGAAAGACAGAATGGCAGACATATAAATAAAACCCAAATCCAGTGGCATAGCGAAAGTCCCAGCAAAATCTCACAGAGCAGAATACTTGGATTTGAAAGAAAGCTGCTAAAAATAAGACTGCATTTTTACAATTAGCCAGTATTTACCAAGTAAGGTTGCACTGTGGAAATTATTACAAGATCTTATTTCTACATGCAGCTGCACTATAGTTCAAATTGAATCCCTATACTGAGACCCAGAAATAACATCACTAATAACTACAAGGGAGCCCTGATTATCTGATCACTGGGTCCATGTTTAGTAACCTGCAGCTCTGTAAACATCGAAACCTTTCTAAATACTGACAAATGAGATGTGCATGTATTCATCGCTAAATACTGATACATGAGACAAACTTCACAACAAAACAATTTCTAAATCTTATAATCTACCCCAAATACTTGATGAAGCCTTATGGAGTCTCCCTGAAGATTATTAACTTAATAAAGAAAACATATTAAGACATGACATGCAGTGCTCTTCATGAAGGACAACTAACAAAACTGTTTGGGATAAGAAATGGAACGAGGCAGGAATGCCTCTAATCACTACTTCTCTTCTTACTGGCTACAGATTGGGTTACAAAACATTGACTTCAGCCAACAGAAATAGAATCCAGTGAACTCAACAGCATGACAATTCAGATTTTGCTAACGACCTGGCTCTTCTGTACCATGACTGTAATCAGATGCAGGACAAAAAGAAAATACTCCATGAGAGGTCACAGCAAGTCTGAAAATAACACAGGAAGAACACACAAATAATGAGAATAAATGCAGGAAATGAAAAAAAAATTTCGCTTGAAGAAACACCTCTACAAGATGTAGAATCATACATATACCTTGGCAGCAATATATACACAACTTTTAAGGTGAAAACACTTGTACGACAGGGATGCCTCTTATCAATCATTCTGTTTTTAAGTGTCACAGACTGGGTGATGCAGGCGACAATAGAGGATACCCCCAGAGGAATAAGACGGACAGTGTTCATCACAGTGGAAGATCTAGAATATGCAGATGACATTGCACTACTCGTACATTCACATCAGAAAAAACAGACTGAATAAATAAAGCCAACTAGTGGGACTGAAGATCAACCTGATCAAGACAAAGTCATGACACGCAGTGTAAGAAATCCTGAGCCCATTAAAATAAGGAATCAAATGTTAGAAAATACAAACACATTTACATAATTAGGAAGCATGGTAACGCCACACAGCGGAACAAGACATAAATAACAGAATGAATAAAGCCAGAACAGCCTTTGCCAGTCTAAACATCATCTGGAAATCTCAGTACTGCACCAACACCAAATCAAGATAATTAGAGAGTTGTGTACTTTCTGTATGTTGCAGAAGGCTGGAGAGTAACATAAATGGAAATGCCCAAATCATCTTCTTTCCACACCTGCCTAAGGAAAATTCTCCAAATTTGTTTACAGAATACCATCACCAACCAAGAACTGCTTACTCGAAGCAATACAAGAGATGTGCACACCATCATTGCGGGCTGTCGCTGGGACTGGGTTGGCCATTTCCTCAGAAGACACACCATCACAAGAACTGCTATGCTATGGACCCCAGACAGAAGGCAAAAGAGAGGCCAACCAAAAGCAACTTGGTGGAGAACTGTGGAGGTCAAGATGCAAAGCACAAACCAAAGTTGGGGCACTGCACGAGGGATGCCCACTGATCGACTTAAGAAGAGACAGTTTGTTGCTGCCCTACAAAACGCCACTAGGTGTGATGGGCACTGATTGCTTTGCCAGTCATCGGCTAAGGATCCAAGAAGAAGAATAATATAGACACAGTTAGAGGGATAGACAATGATATCAAAATAAGAATACAGAAGAATAGAGGAGCTTTTCTTACATTGGGCATTATAGAGATGAAAAGAAATCAAGTCCAACTCAAAAATTCAAATGCCACATCAGTCCTCCTGTATAAATATACATTGAGAAAAACAAAAACAGCCAAAAAACTATAGACTTTCACAAATTGGTGCTTAGAAGGATTGAAGTGGTTAAGATCATTAATGTGGAACTGAATGACTTCTTCTTCTTCTTCTGCGTTCGGTTTGTAGTCATGCTAAATCTGCAGGCCTGTCGCCAGGACGAAGTCCACAGTCTTTTCCAGGTCGGCGCGGCAGCCCCATAGCTTCTGCTGGAGCTCATCACCTTTTGGCCAGGTCGCACGTCGCAATTTATCATGGGTTGGACAGTTCTGGAGAATGTGTTCTGGAGTCTGGATATCAGTTCCACATGGGCATTCATTCGTGTGGGATATCTTGAGGCGATAGAGATGTCCAAGTAATCTGCAGTGACCAGTTCTCAGGCGGAAAATTGTCGTCTGTTGGTGTCTGTTTAGGTGGTGGATTGGGTCATCTCTGCTGTATATATCCCCTTCCTCCTTCCACTGATTTTTGTACTTGTTGTGGATGATGGTTTTTGCTTCCCGATAGGGCAATGGGTGGCTGTATTGTTCCATTTTACTGCCACTTCTTGATAGAGCATCTGCTTTCTCATTACCAGCGATTCCACAATGGGCAGGTAACCACTGAAGGGCAATGGTTGATGACCTTTGGATGATGTTAAGCTCAGATCTGATCTCATTCATCATGTTATCATTTCTGGTGTTTTGTATTGATTCAAGTAATGACCTGCAGTCAGTGAAGATTACTATCTTAGCTTGTGGCTGCTGTTCAGGTCTGGTGAGGATCTTCAGGGCTTGCAGTAGTGCCATAGCTTCTGCCCTAAAATTGGAGGAGATCTTTCCAGTTGGGAAGGCCTTTCGGATGATCTTTCCATTTAGGAATCTTATAAAAATGCCTCCTCCACCGTTCTTTACTGCCCCCTCAGCAGATCCATCTGTGTATACATGTGTCCACTCCTTCGGGTTGTACTTTTCTTCAATCATTTCTTGAGCCAAAGTTTTTAGTTGTTGAGGGGTCAGGTGGCCTTTCTTTTTTATTTCAGGGACTTCTGTGATGATAGATATATTTCCATGGCAGTCGTCTGGCTCCTCGTAATCAATTAACATTTCAATCTCAGTAGATCGATTTGGGAGGAGGTCTTCATGGCATCGATGCAGATGTTTGGAGATGTTTAGGAAGCTGGTTCTTTTCAGCCTGTTCTTTGTCACACTATGGAGTTTGGCATGCATTGGATGACTTGGCATTCGTAGAAGCTTCTCACTGTGAGTGAATACCTTTTCCTCACGTCTGTCATCAAGAGAGCGGATGTTGGTGTATCGCTCCATTGCCTGGATTGGAGAAGTCTTCATCCCTCCAGTGATTAGTCTAAGGCCTGAATTTTGCACTTTCCCTAGACATTCTGTGTTTGTTTTAGATGCTGTGGCCCAGGCTGACATGCCATATTCAAGTACAGGTCTGACTGTGCCTGTATAGACTTTTTTAAGTATGTTGGTATTTGCCCCCCAACTTGTGCCAGCCAGTTTCTTCATAATAGAGAGCTTTCTTATTGCTCTCTGTTCTACTGCTTTTATGTGCGGCTTCCAGGTGAGTCTCTTATCCAACTTGACTCCTAGGTATGTTGGGTTTTCCTCGATTGGAAGTTCACTTCCATTTAGCTGCAGTTTGATCGTTTCTCGGCGATTTGACAGAGAGAAGCAGGTTGCTACTGTCTTGGAGAGGTTTATCTGTACTCCCCAATCTGATGCCCATTTACCGATGGTATTTAGCGCTGCTTGCATCCTGAACTTCGCAGTAGGCAAATGTTCAGCAGCACACCAGGCAGCAAAATCGTCAGCATGAAGAGCCCTGGAGATATGCCCGGACAGTTTCTCTGCAATATCATTTATATATATGATAAAAAGTGTGGGGGAGATAACTCCTCCTTGTGGCACACCCTGTTGTAGAGTGACGCGATGGCTCAGTTTCCCGTCAAGTTTTACTCTTGCTGTGCGGTATCGAAGAAAGTCCCGTATCCAGTTGAACATTCTCCCTTCAATTTTGCTGTTGAGCATCTTAAGGAGGAGTCCTTCTTTCCATACCTTATCAAAGGCTTTTGTCAAGTCTACAAAAACCGCCAGTACTTTCTTTTTCTCCTGAAAGGCATTTTCTACTTCCTGGGCTAGATATACTAGTTGGTCTTCGGTGCTGCGATTTTTCCTAAATGCTGACTGTGTGTTATCAAGCAGATGGTTTTTTTTTCCAGATGTTTCAGTAATCTTGAGTTCACCATTCTTTCCATTACCTTACCCAGACAGCTCAGTAGGCTAACTGGTCGGTAGCTGGACTTGCTTGTTTTCTCCTTTTGTTTCTTTCTGATGGGAACAATGATTGCTTCTCGCCATTGATCTGGAAATTTTCCAGTACTCCATGACTGATTGAAGATTAGGAGGAGCTTGTGCCTGGCTACAGGTCCAAGGTTCTTGATCATATCATTTGTGATGCCATCTTTTCCTGGAGCTTTTCTGTTCTTTAGTTTTGTTATGGCAGCACTGAGTTTCTTTCATAGTAAGGGGTGACTTCATGCAGATATCTGGGTTTTGGTGCTTCAGTTTTTCTTTTACTTCCTTACGTACTTCTTGGATCCGTGCATGTGAAAGTGATGTGGTGCTTTCTTCCTTGTAGAAATCTGCCAGGATGTTTGCTGCCATCTTTCCTGTGTGGTATTTTTCATTTTCCTTGATGACAGTCTTACAGTAGCTGGTTGTTGTTTCTTCATTTAGCACTCTTGTCAGATTCCAAAGCTTGCTTGAGTCCTTTTCCATGTTGAGACTGCTGGTCTTCTGGTGCCAGCTCCTTTGGATTTCAGCTTTCTTTTGTTCATTGAAAGCTTGTTTTATGCTGTTGTGCCTCTGTGTGTTCTCTAATGTGGGATTTTGCTCCATAGTTTCCCGTGCTTTATTTAATTCACTATGGAGTTTTCCCAGGTTGTCACTCCAGTATGGTTTGTAGTCTCGTCGTTTACCTCGTGGAATTGACTTCTTTGCTGCTTGGATGATTGCCTCACTGATGATGGAGATGTTTTTATTGATGTTATTTGAGTGGGCAATGTTCTGACAGAAATTGTCGGCTTGTTCTTTAAAAAATCCCCAGTTTGCTTTTTTGAAATTCCAGCTAGGAGACATATTGATTTCTCCTGCACTTCTTATCTCAGATATCTGTAATGTGACTGGTACATGGTCACTTCCCCCAAGTTGAGTATTTACTGTTCTGGTGGTGAGTCGATGTATGTCATCTGTAGCCATAGCAAGATCTGGTGTGCTCGTTGTTTTCCATACTCTGGAATAGAAGGTGGGCTTATCCTCTGGTTGGTTTATTAGAATTAGTTTATTCTCTACCATCCAATCTTCCACCTCTTCTCCTCTTGGATCTGTTGCGTCATAGCCCCAGCTGGGTGAGTGGCTATTGAAGTCACCCATAATGAGGTGTCTCGATGCTGCAAGCTTCACTTTGTGTAGCTCCAGAGTTGTGGTTGGAGGGCTGTAGCAGTTTGTGATCATTAAGTCTCCACTGGGCAGCAGTAGTTGGACTGTTATGTATTCAAGTTCGTCCTCACCAGATCTGTGTGTCTCTACTGCTGGGATTGAGGTTTTAATCAGTGTGAGGATTCCTCCCTTAGTTCTTTTTGCCCTGTCTTGGCGGAAGGATTGGTATCCACGTACAAAGAATCGTTGGGTATCTTTTAGGTGAGTTTCTTGGATGCAGATTATATCAATGTTATTTTCCCTGAGGAATTCTTGTAACTCCGGTTTCTTGTTCCTCACTCCTTCTGCATTCCATTGAGCCACTGTAAGATAGTGGGTTGGTTGGTCAGTTGCTCTACTTTGCCTTCCCCCGACCATTTGGTTGGCAAAGGCACCGGTTGCTTGGGTGGGCCCTTTCGAGGCTAGGGGCCCGGCTCCGCTCCTCCCCGGTTGTAGCTGATAGGAGCGACGCCATGACGTAAGTCGAGATTGTCGCATGACTCCATACCGCAAAAGCGTGTGTGTCCTAATTTTTCCCGGTGTCTGCGCCGTAGCTAACACACTCCGTCTTCGGCAGGCCGGGTTGTGTTTGTTGTTCAGGGTTGTCTCCCATAGCCTTTCCATCTCCCGGTGGTAGCTGCAAGGCAGCAGATTGGTTTGTTTACCGAGGTTTACCTTCCCCGTGGCTAGAGCTTATAGCGGCTCTTACTCGCTTGATGCACCCGTCATAGGACATATGGGGGATTTCAGTGGGGGTATCAGTGCCACCTGTTACCCCTCCCCGTCCTGCTGGGAGGACATCCAGCAATGCTGACTTAATTCGCAGCTGACACACCATATCTGGAGGTCGTTCCACTATCCGCCACCCATGGACGTGCCTGGTTGGGGTCGGTCGCCCCTTTGCCAGGACTGAATGACAAAATCCAAAGAAGTGGCGCCGTTTGATGGACAGGACCGCGACTGTGTTTATTCGTCCCCAGCAATTGCTGACTTAATTGACGGCAAGGGACGGGAGGACTTGGTAAGTTTGCAGTAGGTCTGCACTCTCTGACGGGTGATGATGATAAGCTACCACTGCAGTAAAGTGTACATATATTTTTGGTAACAGGTGGAAGGAAAAATATGATGTTGGTATCTCAATACAGCTGACCATCATCTTGACAGATGATGGACCTATTTTACTATTTTTTTAATAATTACATTTTACGAACACTGTTAACTCCTTTACCAAGTAGTCAATGGACAAAACTCCTTTGCCATGGCTAATTATTCCGTCCTCCATCAAAGTGTTGAGGGTCACACTGCGGCAGGTGATGGCTTGTTTGGCCTTCTGCAATGAGTCATCATCCTCCCCAGAATTTTCCTCAACATCTTCATCAAGACTTTCCTCTTCTTCCTCTTCTTTTAACACCCCAGACATATTCTCTTTACTTGTTGCTGGTGAAATAAAATAAACATGTTAAGAACTGCTTATGAGTAATATGCTAACAACTTGTAGCGAGATTTGGTACCACTTGCTTCGTTTTGTGAAAAAATGTGTAATGCAACACACACACACAGCGCAGGGATAACATGCGACGGATCTTGCTTTGAAGTTTGAAAGTGGCTGAAATTTTGCGCTTCGTTTAGCCGACAGCATTGAAGAAAGTAGGAAATAGCGAATATTGGAATGGCCGACTTTAAAAGTTTGCATTTACAGTACAGAAAATTTAAAGCTACAAGAGCAAGCCTGGTTGGAATACATTTAAATAATAATAATACTTCACCAAAGGAGATAGACTATAAATGATATCCCAACAGGATATTATTCAAATATAAATAGTTTTAAAAATAATTAACATTTTTCATCATAATCACATCTGCTAAAAGTTAGCTAATAATCTTTAAAAATTTATTATACATACATGCCTAAACGGATTTCGACAAACTTGAATAGAATGAAAGCCTCATATGGGGAAAATGGAAGGATACCTAGGAAAGAAGAAAGGATATAAGTGTGTAGTGAAAAGAAGAGAAAACAAGTACAGAAAAAGCACAGATCGCCTCAAACCAGGAGATAAAACGAAAATTTTATCGGACTTTAGGAGGTGCTTTCTCGTATGGGAGAGATGCCCAAATATAAGGACAGAGCGGCGCGTTGAAAATCACACACACCAAATCCAGAAGCCAGAGTGAGAAACTGGAAGACAGCATCTGCAAGAAAGGTTCTTTTTTCACCCTGCATGCAGGGCAGATTAACGTCAACCAATACAGCCTCACCGTGAGCTTATTAATCCTAAGAGGGTATGTAAGTTTATTAAAGATATATGTATGACTAATATCATTTCATTTCAGATTTTATTTACGATTTGATTGTATCAGATAAAATAAAAAGGGAATGACGCTAACCAGATATAACCTCCACCGGCATTGTCAGGAAGCATAACCATTAAGTGGTTAGCCAAATATATCATGGCTAGTTCTTGCCTGGAAGCTTACAACATACCAGCAAGTACATAAGTGACTTGGCATCCATAAGTGGAAGGCAAAGGTTATATCGTACCCATGTATCATAACATGTGATTTATTCATGTATTTTGTTAATTCTGCACAGTGGACAGTATCTTATCATGCTATCTCTGTAACATACTACCATGAATCATTCATTTATATACAAACAATGAAGACATGGTCGCCTCATGAACAGCAGTGGGTGGTGAGATTGTTGGAACACCATGGCCACCTATTACCTTTTGTTCCAGGTTTTTATGATCGAGTTTTATGATCATTCCTGATCGAATTTTACTAAAGACTTGAGGACCGTTAATCCTGCTAACTGAAGACTAGAGGTCAACCAATCTTCAACACCTTAGTCCCCCGTAGTTATAGGGCGGGCTGAAGGACAGTCTATTGATTCAAGTGTGTCTCAGGAACCTCGAGCAGACGTTGCTAATACCAGATGAGTTATATGTATTCTTCTTCTTCTTCCATCCTTAGCCATCAACCGGCAAAGCAGTATGTGGCCAGTACGCCTAGTGGCGTCTTAGGGCAACAACAAATTGATCGATCTATCGCTGTTTCCACCACGCCTAGTGGCGTCTTTGTGGAACAAAAACAGACCAAACAATCTATCATTGTTTCCGTAATCAGATTGGTTGGCAAGCAGGTGATCAGCCCACTGTGCGAAGTTTTTACGGGATGGGGTAAACAGCCCCATGCCCATACCCTCCTTAGTCGCTTTTTACGACATGCGTGGTAGGGTGCAGTGTTACTATTCTTTGCTCCCCTTTCGGGCCCCGGTAACACACGGGTGAGTTATATGTATACCCATCTAAAAAATCCTGTGAGCAGTTTCTAAAGCGAATGTCGATGATGATAACAGCTAAAGACTAGATAGCAAGATATATCAAAATATACTGTGACAGACTGTTCTAAATTCATTGGAAGATTCATCCAAGATTTTTTTTCCTATTATTTATTTTAATTTGTAACTATAAATAATCATAGATTTTACCATCTTCCAACACCCATTTCTCATTACAAGAATATATAGATGTACATAATAAATTATGAAATTGTACTCATTTGACTTGGTAAATTTTTAACTGTTAAATTTTGAGTTACTTTTTCTAATTTAATTATATTATCACATAGGGTTACTATAGCGAAAGTGGCACCGTAAACTTCTGAAGCCTAAATCTATTGTCCAGCTCAGAGTATTCACAGCCGTAACTCAAGTGTGATACCAGTGCACTTCTCTGGCACTGGGACTTCATACTTTCTGGAGAGAGATTCTACTTCTTCTCTACCACTATCATCACACCAGAAAAACCTTTCGCTACACAACTGTCAGTCAATATGTTAAAAATTCCGACCAATTTGTGGATGGTGTTAATATTTATTCGCCTCAGGCGATCTTTGTCCTCTCAAGGCTGTGTGTGGTCCCGGTTGCCGGGTCCTCCCAGCATAGCGGAGGCAGCGAAGGGTGCTGTGCCAGTACCAGATTGCTCTTTTTCGCGGACCTTTGGTCCCGAGAAAATTTTGGCTGGACTGACGTCTCGGTAACGTAGTGGCTTTATAGCGGCAGAAGGAGAGCACACACGAGGGCAAGTTCGGGCACAGCGGATTGATCATCCGCTTGCTAGTCACATTGATTACGGAAACAACAATTAATATTCTGTTGTAACAATAAACACCTTTAGGCGTAACGGAACAACGGATAATTTCTTGTTGCCCTAAGACGCCGCAAGGCGTAATGGCCATAGACTGCTTGGTCGGTCGACGGCTAAGGACGGAAGAAGAAGTTAATATTTATAAACATCAAAATAATCTGGCAGTTGCTCATAACATCATGATCCCCCATTAAGGAAGCCTACGCCAAAGATCAAACGTTTGCAGTGATGGTTTCTGTAACAATTCGTTGAGTTTGGCAGCCATGTGCAACCTCATATTAGTCACCTTTTATGACATGCAAGGAGAGTAGTAGTCCTACTCTTTCTGTTTCCTGAGAGATATCCCCCCCCCCCCCCCCCGAACAAGACAGTTCAGTCACTCACAATCTTAAAAGCTTTAAAGTAATTTATTATTAATTGTCAACTATCTCACTTTTTCTGTGCACTTTAATAAAGTGTCACTCACAAATTTTAGCTGTCAAAAAGTCAGTACATTCTATCACTTATTTGTATAAATATTTTATCTTATGTTCTGTAACTCTGACTTAGTTGTCATGGGTTTTGTTGGAAGCACACTTCCAGTTATGGCATCTGGACTCTGTGTCCATGCTACCAATCTGTCTCTGCCATTGTCATAATCTCTTAAGCCAAAGATTATTACTCTATGTCTTTCTTGTTGTTTGTTCACACTGTTGTCTCCCACACCAATGGTCACATTCGATGACTTGCATTGTTTTCTGGTTTCATCCAGGCTGCCATATAACTCTTCAGTTTCTTCATATCCACTGTCTGTGGCTGGTGCATAAGCTTGCATGATGCTGACCTCAGTAGATTTTCCTCTAAGTGTGGCTAATGATATGCTATCTGAAACTGTTCAGTATCCTTTGACAGACATAATTTGATCTTTACTTGTTTGTAACAAATGATATACCTTTTCTCTGGAGCATTCTCCTTCTTCAAGTACCATGCCAGATGGTATAGGGTGATCAAGCCTCTTCACAACCTTCAATTCCCATGTTTCTTTAATCAATTCTATTGTTGGCTTCTTTCCAATCCTTTTGTTTGTGTGTCCCTGACGAAGGCCTTGTGGCCGCAACGTAGGTTTTTCTTGTCCTTCTCCATGTAAGACGTATTACTATTTGTGTGGGTGTGTTTTTTTTTTTTTTTTCAACTTCTTTCCAATCCCAGTGTCAAACTGTCCAGTACGATATCTCTTTATTATCTCTATCTTTTTTTCTTTCAATCTTTCCTGTTCTCATAATATAGTCCAACTTACCTCTTCTGCTAATGTGTCCGAAGATTTAAATACCTACCAACTCCATAAAATGAAAACTTCTGTAGTGAATCTTCTTCTTCATACAATCTCAGTCGTCAACATGAATATGTTCAAAGAAAACAGTGGTCACCGCAAGGCTATTTCTATCTCCATAAAGCTTTTTCAGGTATGGTACTGGTGACGGCCAAATGTGCTTTCTCTGTTCCTATGTTGGGCATCTTTGAAGCAGTCATTTTATCTGTGCCATAGTTACACTCATCTGTAGTTCCTATCTTAAGCTTGTAGAATAGATGGTATCCTAATCTACTGTGGCCTGTGCAGATTACCACTTGTTCTCTTCTGCTGAGCTGATAATATGCATCCTTTTTTTTTTGTGTGGCCTGGATGCTCTGTTTCTCATTATTTCCTGCATCTGCTTCTGACAACTCTCTGGAAGGAATAATGATCATCTGCTTGATATGTCAGTAACCCACCAAAACATGGTGGGAAATGATTATGTTGTCATCTTTCTGATGATGGCAGTAACTCTCCTGTGGTCATTTAATTCCTTTCCATTTCATTTCAATGTCATAGATTTTTTTATTTAGTCAAAAGTATCATGACTTATGGCCAGTGCACCAAGAAAAAAAAAAGGCATACACTTTCTTATAAAATTTGCTCATTTAGCTTTCACGGTGCAATGCGCACAGTCCCGTTTAAAAAAAAAAAAATTAATAAAGAAAAATATCCCGTTCAACCTCTGATGGGTTATAATTAGCATATATATTGTTTTCAATTCCAAATAATATGAACAACTGCCGATATGAGGAAGTGGCATCACATTTGTCAAATCATTGTAAATAGGGACAATCACAATTATGCATATACGTTAAATAAATAAAATAACAAAAATTAATTTAAAAAAAAAAAAAAAATAAATTAAAAAAAAAACATAAAATAAAAACTAAAAAAAGGAACAAAATCAAGAAGACACTCTGAACAAGAATAATAGTAAAGTGGAGGGATGTAAAGGCCTGGTGGTTCCAGTTATATAACTGACTTTAACAGATATTTAATTGACTTTTATCTGTTAAAAGTAAGAACAGCATCAGACCTTCACATTCCCAGCCACTATATCTTCTTCTTCTTCTTCTTGCGATCGCATCTTTGATGATTACACCGTCAGACGAGTTCTCATGATGAATTCGACTGTTGTTTGAAGTTCCTCTTTAACTCCATATAGCTTTGAGTTTACTGTTGAGTCATTGGGCCAGTATATATTTCTTAACTGGTCATACAGAGGACAGTCCTGTAGAACATGCTCAGCAGTTTGTTCGTTTAATCCACATGTGCACAGTGGTGAAGCAGACAGTCGTAGCTTGTGCATGTGTTTATTCAGTTTGTTATGCCCTGTCCTGAGTCGAAAAATAGTTATCTGTCCCTGCCGGTCGAGAGTGTGATAGTCGTCTTTGGGTTGGTTCTGTTCTCTTCTGATAGTCTGGATAGCTCTCTTTTTCTCAAAGTATGTGACTTCATTCTCTTCTTGTTCACATTCTCCTCCCTTTTTTGCAAGTTTATCTGCCTTTTCATTTCCGGGTACACCACAATGAGATGGTACCCACTGATGTATGGTTCTCTTTTTGGCAGCTACCTTGTTTAGTTCATTTCTCAGATGCGGGAGTTTACCACCCTTGAGAGCTTGCAGGACAGACAGTGCATCTGTGAGGATGACTACCTGGTGGCAGTCAGAGTTGGTGTTATAAATCATATTTGCAGCTTGCTCTAGAGCTTGAACCTCAGCTGTATAGTTGGAACAGAATTTACCAGTGGGAATGTGCCTAGTCTCATAGTGGTTGTCAGGATATGAGATAAAGATACCGGCACCTCCATTCCTAACAGCATTAGTTGCTGATCCATCTGTATAGGCATGTATCCATGATTGATCGGGATAGCTTTCTTGGATCATACTCAATGTAGCAGTTCGTTTTTGCAGATCATTATACTCACATCCACTTGTGAGACAACTGACTGATGTATTAATTTGGAGGGCACTGCTGGCCTGCTCCCATGGTACAGGGTATAGGGTGGGCTTCAGTGGTGTTGTCTTCATGGATAGGTCTTCTTGATGCTGTCTTATAAGTCTTTTTCCCCGATGCACAAAGCTGCTACGCTTTAGACGTCCCAATGCCAGATCATCTAGTCTTGCCTTCATTATGTGCATTGGCATACTGTTGTACTTTTCCATCTGGATCATGGTTTTTGTGTCTCTTCTATGGGACAGTGTCTGTAATCCAGCAACCTTCTGCATCTCTGTTATTGGTGTAGTTTTCATGGCTCCTGTAATGAGCCTGAGAGCTTGATTTTGCACCTTGTCCAAAGACTGCAGATGTGAGTTAGCAGCTGATGACCATGCTGCTGAGCTAAACTCTAAGTGTGGTCTTATTACTCCATTAAAAATCTTCTTTAGATTTCGTTCATTTGCTCCCCAGTTGGTACCTGCTAATTTTCTGAGTATGCCTAGTCGTCTTCGGGCCTTTCCTTCTGCATTTTCAATATGCTTATTCCATGTAAGCCTTTGGTCAAATGTCACCCCAAGATAGGTGGGGTAGCTTTCTTCCTTGATCACGGTTGTCCCTAGGTGTATGTTAGCTGATTTGTCCTTGGGGGCGAGGGAGAACAGTGTTGTGGAGGTTTTGTCTGTGTTTATTGTGATAAGCCATTTCTCTGCCCATGACACTAGCATGTCTGCTGCCTGCTGCATTCTATAATTTGCTGTGGTGACATTTTCATCAGTGCACCAGAGTACTAGGTCATCTGCATATAAGGCAGCTTTCACTCCTGCAGGAGATCTTTCACCAGGTCATTGATGTAAACAAGGAAGAGTGTTGGGGAAATTACTCCTCCTTGAGGTACCCCCTGATGGAGCAACACTTTTCTGCTCTGCAGACCGTCAAGAGTGACTCTAGTTCTCCTGTTATGCAAGTATGACTGGATCCATTTCATCATGTTGCCTTGGATTCCACTTCTCCTAAGTTTTGCAATGAGGCCATCTTTCCACACCTTGTCAAAGGCCTGCTTGAAGTCGACCCAGATCATTAGGACCTTTTTCTTCTCCTGGAAGGCATCTTCTATTGCTTGAGACAAGTAAGTAACTTGGTCTTCTATACTGTAGCATTCTCTAAATCCAGCTTGTTCTGGCACCAGGATCTGCTCAGACTCTAAATACCATTTCAATCTGTGGTTGACTATTCGCTCCATAGTCTTCCCAACACAGCTTGTGAGACTGATTGGCCGGTAACTTGCAGCCTCGGTCTTACATTTCCCTTTCTTTAGTATGGGTATTGTGATGGCTTCTCTCCATACTTGGGGTACCGTTCCTTTCAACCAGCTGTGGTTGAATATCTCAAGCAGTTTTGTCTTTGCTGCTGAGCTCAGATTTACTAGCATTTCGTTGCTGATTTTGTCTGGGCCGGGTGACTTTTGAAACTTAAGCTTGGAAATAGCCTTCTGTAGTTCTCCTAGTGTGATGGGTTCCCTCATTGGGGCAGGAGTATCTGTCTGTCCCATGGTTGCCAGTATTTCTTTTCTTATCTCTCTCTGATGGTCTATGTTAATGGGTAAGTTGCTTTCTGAACTGTATCTTCTAGCAAACAAGTCTGCAGCTTGTTTTCCTCTGAAAAGTTTGCCACCTTCATCCAATGTGATATGGAGCCGCGGTAGCATAGTGGTTAGTGCACTGGCTTCCTAGCGCAGTGGTCTATGGTTCGATCCCCAGATGAGGCGGAACATTTTTAGGCCACAAACGGCTCCTGGGTCGACCCAGCCCCAAATGGGTACCAGAGCTACTCTGGGAAGGTTAAGGCGGCCGGCGTGATGCCGACCACATCACCCCTAGTGTGCCGACGGTCAAGATAATATGGGCCTAACACCATATTCCCAATATGCCTCAATGGGCGTGTAACGGGTTCCTTTCCTTTCCTTTCCTATCCAATGTGATAGTCTGCCTTGGTGAGGAACGCTCTTCATTTAGAGACTTGACTAATCTCCAAAGTTTCCTGCCGTCTTTCTCAAGGTTCAGCGATGCCGTTTTAGTTCTCCAGCTTTTCCGTTTTTCTTCTAGCTTTGTTCTCTGAAACTCTGCTACAGCCTTTTTCCATTTGTTGTGAGTTTCAAGTGAAGGCTGAGACTCTGCGTCTTTTCTAGCCCTGTCCATAGCTTCCTGACGTTCTTGGAGTGTGCTGGACCAGTATGGTATGTAGTTACGCCGGCATCCTTTGGGAATGGTTTCTTTTGCAGCTTGTAGTATGCATCTGTTGAAGTCTTTTACCACTTCATTAATGTCTCTGTTATGTACCTTGAGGGTAGACAGCAGCGTGTTCACCTGATGCCTGAATAAACCCCAGTTGGCTTTTTTGTAGTTCCATCTTGTAATGGCTGGGCCTGTACTGAGAGTTGCACTCTGGACAGTAAGAAAGATTGGGCGATGGTCGCTTCCCCCTAGTTGGTCTCCTACTTCTCTACTAATAGATCCAGCTATATCTGGTGTGGAGAAGGCAAGATCTGGTGCTGAAGTTGTGTGCCATCCTCTGGAGTAGAAGGTAGGAGTATCTGTAGCATTATTGACTAGGATTAGGGAGTGATCATCTTGCCAAGTTTCAACCTCTTCACCTCTGTGATCCAGATGGTTATAGCCCCAGCTCTGGGAGTGGCTATTAAAGTCTCCAACTGCTATAAAGTTGGTGGCTGTTACCTGTATAGTGCTGAGACTCAGGGGTTTGTTGTTCGGACAGTAATAGTTCAGGAGTTCTATTTCCATCTTGTCTACCTTTAGCTGCAACAGCTGATATTCTGCTCCATCCATGAAGGTTTTCCTTTCGTGTGCAGGAATGTTATTCCTTACAAGAGTAAGTACTCCTCCTTTTCGTCTATCTTGTCTGTCGGATCTGAAGCATTGATATCCCCTTATTTTAAAGGTTTGATCTGCTTTCAAGTGAGTCTCTTGGATACAGCAAACACTGACTTGCTTCTCATACAAGATGTTTTCCAGCTCTGTCTTTTTGCTGTATCCAGCCTGCTTGCTGTTCACTCCCTCTGCATTCCAGTGCATCATGACAAGTGGCACTCTGGGTTTCTCTTTTTCTGTTTTGTTTTGGTCAGTAGTTCTCATCCGCCGTCTGCTGACTCCACAAGACGGTCTAGAGGGTCCTCCAGTAGCTGAGGGTGGGCTCTGTCAAGGCTCAGAGCCCGGCACTGCACCTGCCTGGTGGAGCTCCACAATGCGAGCACCAGTACGAGATTTATTTGACGGTGTACTCTCCATAGAAAAAAAAGCGAGTTGCGTGATACAGTGGTTTTCGGTGCGCCTTCTGGCCCAGTATCTATGACTTTAGCACCTGTTCAACGGGAGAGTGGGCTCATCCCTAATCTGTTTAAGTTCCCAGTAGTAGACTATTCGCAAGCAGCCTGGGGGTGTCACTGCTCTGCGCGGACCTTGTTTACCGAGGCGGCGTCCGAGCTCGTATGGTAAAAATATGGTTGCGTTATCTTCAAAATAGCCCTGTCTTTCCCGTGGCTTTTCTGCCATCCTGCAACTTTGAGTTAGGGAGTTCTGAGCTCCAGTCTCTTTCCCAGGCATTTTATCTTGGCCTGGCACGCATACAGAGGACCCCACTTCTGGTTCTAAGTTAGCAGTTGGGGATAGGTGGGGTAGCACACTGTGCATTCCCTGTCATCCAGGGGGCTCTCCAACTATGCAGAGCTTGCACAATGCTGTGCTCTGGTTCTGGGCTCTCCCAAGGAATCCTCACGTCCTGCACAGAGCCACTTCCAGATACCCACCACCTGCCAACCCTCCATTGTAGAAATCTCCTGCATGCGGCCATCCAGTCAAGAGCCAGTATTAAGTCTGGTGCCCAAGTGATCCCCCCAAGCTCAGTGTGCAATGATTGGTTCTCATCATGCTGCAACACAGGGGGGATTGTGATGCTCAGCCATCTCTCTCAACTCTGCACCGATAAGTGACATCGGGGACTTAACTGTGCCTCAGTACTGGGAGGCCCCGTTTCCGGGTACACCACACACAGCCAATTGAGGCAATGGTCGCCATGGGCGTAGCCACTATATATTAACCTTTGTTCATGTTAAATATTGTTTGACTATATTATGCAGCTCCCTAGGTCTGTCTATTCTTAACACCTCTTCTATATTTGTAGGTAAGTTTGATGTTTGCAAATAATCTAATATTGGTATTCTCACACCACCGTCCTTTTCAGGACGAACGAGGAAGAAGGAAGAAGAAGAAGGTATTCTCATTTGTTCATACCTCTTACATTTTAACAAGAAATGTTCTATATTATTGTCTTGAAGACAACCTGCACAGTAAGGTTCTTCTATTCTGAAATAGCCTTTTCCCAGCTGTAGTCTGAGAAGTTTTTTATTACTGGGAATTTTCAATTCCCTAGATATCTGACATTTTCTTGTTGAGCCTTGAACATCTTATATGCATGTCTTCCTTTCAGATTTGTATCCCACTCTGCTTTCCATTCATCTGTTATTAAATCTTTAATTAAGCTCTTAATCTCTGATTTACTCATCCCAACATTTATTAGATTTTTATCAGATCTACCTTTCTTGGCTTCTTTATCTGCCTTTTCATTTCCCTCTATGCCAACATGTGAAGGTATCCAAGCAACTGAACATCCTCTGGAATATATGTACCGTATGTAGTAGACAGAAATATCTCCTCTGCTATATCAGGTCTACTACATCCTCGTAAGTTTCTAAGTGCTTTAATTGTTGAAAGAAAGTCAGTTAAAACTGATAGTTTTTTGGGAGGGTTATTAGAGAATATTTCTAGTGCTTTTAGTATTGCCACCATCTCTGCAGTGAAAATGGATGTATTTCCTGTGATGCTATATTTTTTGCCATTTTCCATATTGGAATATATATTCCTATCCCCAATTTGCCATCCTCTCCCTTGGATCCATCTGTGTACACAGTAATGCTGTCTTTTGATATTTGTTGTATATATTTATTGGCTGTGTTTTTACTATATTATTTGTTTTCTTAAGTATTTCTGCTAGATGGTAGTCCGTGTCTGGTTTCTTGATCTCCCAGGGTGGAATCACTGGCTTGTATTCACAACTGTTATTAATTGATGTAATTAATGTACCCAGATGGACAATTTCCTCCATACACTTCCATCCTGTAGGGTATCTAGTAGTATTCATTGAATTGGCCTGAGTTGTTAGTTGGTTTTTCTGAAAAGCTGATTGGATTTTTAAAATTGTTCGTTACAGGACGTTTTACTCAATCAGTATATGGTGACATACAAAAGGATCTGCAATATAAGGGTTCTGGATGGAATTTAAGAGAAAAGGAAGGGATAACTTATATCCCGCTTTATATTCATCGGCATAACAGGTTGAGGCAGTGTTAAAACGGGACGTCTGGTCACTATGCTAATTAGGACAAAATTAAGCGTTAAAATGTGTGGATATTTTGTAAGGCCGGCATCGCGAACGCGTTCTCAGTTTTCCAGCGGAACAAAACTTATCCCAACAATGTTAAAAAAAAAAAAAAATCATGTCTCATTCATTATTGCCATGTTTCAGTTATTTCAAATGTTTCATACTTATACACAATTAGGCCTACCCATTAAACAGTTATATTTGATCACATTCAGAAGACGTCTGTAACTGACCCAATTTTCTTTCGTTCGCTTCTTTGTTTATTGTGGATTACCCCGGTACCAGCACTCCTAACCTTTAACCTCTTAAATAAAATAAAGATCTCTTAATGACTTGAAAAATAGTGTGAACTGTTTATAATTAAATTCAGCATGTTTACATATATAATGTGTAAGAGGCTGCTAAGATGCAACCTCAGTTTAAAACAGGTATTATTTAATTATTAAACCTTGGGTTTTATTTGCCTCGTTACAGCAAACAAATACAAGATGGCAGTGTCACCGAGAAGAGATTTCTGTCAGTTAGGGAATGAGATCGAGAGACAAGAATTGGAGGTAAATAAATGTATGAGAGCATGCATGGTAGAGCTCTTAATGTTGAAATAAGCGCTTTGGAGTAGCTCCCATTGTTTTCATCCCGTATTCTTTCCATCGTGTGTTGCATAAACTCATGTGGTCATTGAAGCGCCTCGAGATATCCGAAAAGTGACTTTCTTTTTACAATTATTTGACGGTGGACATTGTAGAACTGAATTAAGCAAGCTAGCCCTAGATGCTGATCAGCTTATCATTTCCTATGGCACCATAATAGTTATGCAATGGATCCATGGGCACTCAAATACAGCTGGTAATAACAGCAGACAAATTAATAGAAGGGAACAATAAAAGAACAACCACACGGTTAAAATGAAGCACCGCGGGCCGTGTCCTCCATTTCGCCCGAATCGGTATCTATCCCGCGGCCAATTCAGTCGGCCGCGTCGTTAGGATTAGATTTGGGTTTAGTTTAAAAAATGCTAAACTTAACACAAAAACTCTAATCCTATAGCCTAATTGCAAGACATCATACGTTAAAAAATAGGCTAACGAACAGTTAACTTCCAACTTACCCATTGTAAAACCGTAATCAAATTTTTACTTACAAATAGACATCTCATATTCAAGAGGTACCGGATTCGAATCCCAGTTGAGGGATTATAATTTGAAAATTTTTTTCAGAACCAGTGGTCCTAATTACATCATACTTCCCCCTGGTCTTCATGGGTAGTGAGATCGGATGCCTAGCCTTCTCGGATAAGGGCAAAAAAAATAGGAGGTCCTGTGTGCAAGTTGCGCACGTTAAAAATCCCAAAGCAGTTTGAAATCGTAAAGAGTAGGCTTATCAAGCCGCTGCCCTGGCAAAATTTAAAAATTAGGAAACCTACCCACTACGAAAATATTTATAGAATGTGTGATTCCTATACATTATATACACACATTGGGATTCTCGCCGGTGCTACGGAGTTCGTGCACTGTGCTGAGATCCTCCTTGTGTGATCTAAGGGAGGAGATCGGAGCACTGATGGCGTTGTCCGTGTGCAGTGAAGATAGTCCTTATCAAACCAAACCCGTAATCAAATTATTACTTAAAAATAGAGATTTGGGCTAAAGGCGACACATTGTCCACGATGCTTCATTTCATCCCAACCATACCCAGGAACAACTCTCCAAACAGCCTAATACTAACAACACACACAGAAACCTGGCTGAACAGATGGGCCATAGAACACACCGGAAGCAAGTTTTACAGACATGGCCGGTCCTTATTCTAATGATGACTTCATCCATCTTACAAGGAGGAATCAGAGCACCATTTTTTGTCTCCAAACACATATACCACTCAACAATCACTTGAACAGAATCCAACCATGGTACACTCGAGAGTGTCAGTTATGTACCTACCCCTATGAAACTTGACCACCATCTCTGTGAGTGCCCAGCACTCGATGATGTTAGGAAAATGCACCTTCCTCCAAGGCCAGATAAATGGAAAACCTTATATGGAGCAAAAGAACTTGCGAGCACATACAGATACCACTACATGGTATTGGGCTGAAGGGCGAGAGCCAAATTGCAGCTCAGTCAATAACATCAACAACAACAATGATTTAAATTGTCACCCATCAGCTCCCCAGGTAGCATAAGCCTTCTGCAAAATTATGCTAATTTTTCTAGTCCTGTTCCACCATTGCAAGGTCTGTCCATGTCTTCTTCATACCTTCACGTTTGTCTCTAGTTCTCTTCTCTGTGTGTTCTTTGATCTCTCTCTACATGTCTTACCTTGGGGGTTCCAGAACAAGGACTGCCTTGTAATTCTACCGGCAAGTTTCCAGAGTGTGTATTGTGTTAGTTGTCAGCATCTTCTTATCATCTTTGTTCCACTGGCGCTTGTATGTTTCTTGTCATCAGTTTCACATACACTGATAGTAACATTATTCTTTTGTAATTTGTGCACTCTTGTAAATCTCCCTTCTTAGGCGACTTGATCAGATATTCTTCCCTCCATTCCGCTGGTATTTCTTCTCTCTCCCAGACTTTAAATTTGAATACTACAATTTAAAAAAAAAAAAAAAAACTACCAGAATCACATGATATATTCTGAGTGATTGTTAAAAATACCCACAGCAGTGGTAGTTCAGAACTGTAATTTCCACCAGGCTATTATTTCATTTCATAATCTGCACAATACTACAGCTTAGTAGTGCTAGGCACATCTGCTTAGGAATATAAAAGTAATGGTTGTCACATAGCAGATGCTGCCATGATGAGGAAAGTATTAGAGACTTCCCCTATTACTGAGTCCAGCTTTTTGAGTTGAGGTGACCAGTTTCTTTCCTCGCTGCCTTTACTTTTCCCTATTTACAGCTGGGTAGGCTGGAACATAATGTCACCAGGTTTTGAACTCAGAACCTGGTAATTTTGCCTTGAGAGAAAAGCACTGTAAGATTGCCTCCTGTTGTATCGCTCTGTATAGAGTTTCCTATCATCATTGTAACATTTTAACATTTGTGCTCCTGGGTAACAGAACTGTTGGTTAGTTACAAGCTAGCACTTAAAATTGTAACATTTTAGCATTTGTGCTCCTGGGTAACAGAACTGTTGGTTAGTTACAAGCAAGCACTTAAAAATTGTAACATTTTAACATTTCTGCCCTGGGTAACAACTTTTGGTTAGTTACAAGCATGCACTTAAAGATTGTTCTTCTTCAAGTTCCACGATTAGTGGCATAGATGATCATGTCTCTCCATAACTTCCTGCCTCCAATATTGCTTATCAGTTCTGTTGCTGACTTCTTTCTATGCCTTAATATCACAATTGACAGTATCTTCTCTCTCTCTCTTATCCTCTGTCTTATGTCCTTTAATCTTTCCAGTTGCCATGATATATTCCAGCTTTCTTGTTCTCATAACATGCCCAAAGAAAGTGGGTTGTTTCATTCAACTGTCAGCAGTAAGATTAATTTGTACAATGTATTCTTTCAAGACATCCTCATTACTCTTTAGCAATTCATTTATTAAACCACATTACTCTGGCCCCCAAAGCTGTTCCTGTTATTTACTGATTGTCCATGACTCACTTCTGTATATCAGGATTTGCTGTATAAAACACTGAAGAACTCTCTTGCTTACTTCTGTTTACAAATATTTGTTGCATAAAATACTTTTCATTATAGAGAACACAGCTTTTGCTTGTGCTTTTGTATTCTTCAGCTTCCTGGTGCATTTGTTATCTGATGTTATTAATGTGCCTAGGTAATTGTATCTACTGACTTATTGTAATGCCCCTTGGACAATCATGAACGGAAACACTTAAAGACAAATACGTGAAATGCATATTATATTTACTGACAGTTATATGTCACATTGATGTCTAATGAACAGCACATTGACATCTTGAAACCTATCATTGAGGTGAACAGTAAAGATGTTTGACAAATTTGGACATTGCAGATAAAGTGTGTGCATATATATATGTATGTTCATTAGCCTCGAGACATAATTATATTTGTGTATTTGGGGGAGAGAGTACTTGTGTGTTTTTTTAATTATGAAATATTTACCTAACTTATATTTTCAGTATGGTTCTAGCCCTTGCACGCCCAAAATGTACAGTCAACTTCTAGCCATCTATTTACTGCAGAATGACTTGTAAGTCAAAGCTTATGTCTGGAAGTCCATGCTAGCTATTATTCTTCAGCCACATACTAGAGCATATGTTTAGCATTCTATCTTATTGGTTACATACTCAGTTATTTCTCCTTCTGCGTTCGTCCTGAAAAGAATGTTTGTTACGTTGTGTCGCCATTTACAGCAAAGCTGCGATATTTGTGCCTTTCGGCCCCAGTCATCCAGTTTCAGCATGGCATTTTTGGGACCGGGTTAGCGTTCCCTCTACGATCCCTACTCTCTCAGCCAGACTGCAGTGATGCAGCCTGTTTCCAGGACCACCACTTGGAAGTGGAGTAGGGTCTTGGTCAGCTCTGGTTCGCTGACCCTGACACAAGCAGTCAAGCTATGGGTCGCTGACTGCATTCATCACTTTTGCTGCGTCTTCGGTTCCACTCAGTTATTTGAAACTGTTTATTTTCCAGATGTTACTTTATTAACTGATTCCGTACGTAATTATTTTCAGCTCTGGACGGAATTATTTTTAAGCCCCAAAAATTTACACATACATAATTTACGTTTACTGACAATGTGTGTCTAATCATGAGTTAAGTATAACATATTATATATCAAATTAAAGTACATTGGATGAACAATATAAATCCATATGCCTTTCTAGCTAATTTTATGTTATGTTTATGTTATAACAGATAACATGTACACGGAAAAAAAGATAACTTGAAATTTTGAACAAAAATTTTCGACTTACGTAAGGCTTGTAACATAAATTGTTATCACAATACAGTTTCACTGCTCTCTTTGTGCAGGTAATCCATTTAGAAACACAGAAAAAGTAAGAAAGTTATGGTTGATCACACAGTTTGTTCACTGTTCACATATTAGTAACATATCCTGTGTGTTTTTCGGCCATTATGGCAATACGACAAAACACGATTAAAGATGAAGATAAATGTGAAAAAATCCGTTCAAACGCAAATAAAAGACGTTGAAGCTTGTTGAAATTTGCCCAGTTTTGTGTTTACTTCCGTTCAAGATAAATTCCGGGCAGTATAAAATATCAGAATAGAAAGAAACAATGAAATACATCAGCGTCTTTTAAAAGATCTTACGTCTACAGCGTTCGGCCTTTGCATCTATTATTAGATCTTGCGTACGGAATCAGTTAAGTCATAGTCCCCCATTACATGCTCATAGACATGTTTTTGTTATTATACCTATTCTGTTACATTAACTGTTTTCATACTTTTACTGGAGCTTACATTTGATATTGTATCTTTTCTTTTTTGTACTAGACTTTGATAGATTTTTCATTTTGTATAGATGTAGAAATAATTAAAGAATCTTACAGCATGCACTTTTTTTCTCTCAAAAACTGACATAGAAATGCAAATCAAGTTGCACTAGCTGTACCTTGGGTATTTGTTATAAAATTAATTTGTGTGTGAAATTGATTGAGTCAGTATGTGCAACTGGGTATCGTTGCTGTTTTTGCATATTTTCTGTCCATATTTGCATTCAGCTCCCTTGAATTAGAATGGAACTCTGCAGCTCTTTCCCAGGAAATTTATGACTGCTCAACACTGATGTAAATTCTATCTTACTCAGGTTGCTAAAAAATGTGACATGTCACCAAAAATGTCACATAAAAACTCCAGACATTCATTAACGGATGCCTCAACTGATCCTCCATATCAAATGATTAACACTTTGAGCATCATGGCTTCTCAATTAGCAATTACCTTCAAGTACTAAGAGTTTTTAGGAAAAATTTCCTATTTGGGGTGATGAAATTAAAACAAATCACTGAGACTGAATGAGTCAACAGATTGACGTGAAACTTTAGGATGATATTGGAAGTGGATAAAGTGTCTCATGCTGACCTTGTTTTATGTTAGGTCATGTGATCATGGTGGCCATTTTGAATATTAATGAGGCAGTAATCCAAATTTGGCAGGCACTATTTAAAAATGTATAAAAAATATTAAAGTCAACTCAAAACTCATCAGACTTTCTCCAGTAAAGTGCAAGTGAACATTCTTTCTAAAAAAAAAAGCAAGTATTATATGCTCTTGAATGATCTCTTCTTCATTCTTCTTTGATCCTTAGCCACCAACTGTCAAAGCAGTCAGTGGCCATCACGCCTGGTAACGTCTTGTAGGGCAGCAACAAACTGATGCTTCCACATAGCTTGGTCAGCGGCCATCCTTCATGCAGTGCCCACCTCTGGTTCATTCTTTGCATCTCTGCCTCCATAGTTCTCCGCCAAGTTGTTTTGGTCTGCCTATCTTTCACTTTCCTTCAGGGGTCAATAGCACAGCTGTTCTTGTGATGGCATCGGGGTCTCTTCTGAGGACATGGCCAACCCAGCTCCAGCATCTGCCAGCTGTGATGTTGTGCATGTCCTCTTGGTTACTCCAAGTAAGCAGTTCTTGGTTGGTGATGGTATTCGGCCAAAAGATTCTGAGAATGTTCCTGAGGCAGATTCTGTGGAAAGAGGACAATGTCAACATTTGCTTCTCTGTTACTCTCCAGCATTCCGCTCTTGAATGATATTGGGGTTGAAAAGCTATTTGAAATGGACACAAGATTCCAGGGTCTGATGACAAAAGAGAAATATTCATGAGGTACCAACATGATTTTATGCAAAGATAAATTGAAAAATACATACATGTCAACTTGCTTTAGCTTGATGTGTTAGTCTAACATAAAATATTGTCAATGATGCAATTATTGTTGCTTTGTTCTCAGGCCTTGGGGGCCAATTTCCTTCTTGGCTACAGGATAGTCCTCACACTTATGAAAAATTGAAAAGCAGGGCACAACACAGAGTGATTTTTTCCACATCAAATACAAAAGAATCTTGTCTGGACTCTCAGTTCAGCAGAATTACAAACAATGCATCTTTGTCGATGTGAATTGTCTTCATACTGCTGTGGGAAGTGGTTATGTTCTGCGACAACGAGTCTGTCAATTTTCACGGAAGCACCGGTGGCCTGCACTTTCTTATGGTGTCGTCTTCTTGCATAATCTGATACCAGAGCTTCAGCAATCTTGAACCTAAATTGCTTTGGTGTAATTGGAGGTTTTGGCAGCTTCACAGTACAGAATATATCCATTTACTAGGGCAACTTCTATGACCAAATGAAGGATTGGATACCGTTTGAAGCAGCAATAAGGGTAAAAGTAATTCACCAGTCTGTGATTGAAGTGATCTACACCACACATATTGTGATTACAAACATCTGCCATGACAGGTTTTTCCATTGTCCTAAATATCCTCCTCCTCTTCCCGATCTAAATTCTTAACCCTTTGAAAATAGTTTGTTCGTTCGTTCTAGGAATTTGTGTGGTTCTCTGGAACACATTTATCGCGTATAACTGAATGCGCACTTGGCTGGAATCCGCAGAGAAAGAGAAGGGTAGGGAGGCTAAAGAGATCCTGGAGAATGGCAAGTTGGGACTTCGTGGACAGAATTGAATAAAGTGACTCAAAATGAAGTCTGCCGTGGGCAACAATGACTGCCCTGTTTCATATGGAATGAAAAGGAATGATGATGATGCCAATGTTCTCTGTCAGACTAATGCCCCAAAGATTTCTTAATCTCATCTGTCTTATATGTGTGGGTGTGTATGCATGCAATCAACGGGCTGATCACCCGTTTGCCAGTCACTTCGATTACGGAAACAACAGCAAATGGGTTGATTTGCCGTTGCCCTAAAGACGTCACTAGGCGTGATGGGAAACAATGGCAAAGAAAACCTATCTGCTGTTGCCCTAAGACGCCACTAGGCGTAATGGCCACTGACTGCTTTGACGGTCGGTGGCTAAGGACGGAAGAAGAAGAAGAAGTATGCATGCACATGTTCAAACATGTGTGTATATGTGAGGTAGGAGTTTGGATAGTCTAAAATTTTTCATTTCTGTGTATTATTTGAAGTTCCAGAATTACTCTTTTGACAGTTTTGTGAAAAAGGTATACGTTTATGTGGTTTCTACATTTAGATAATAATTATTATAGCTCAGTAACTCATTACCCTTCAGCTTATAAAGAGTTGTCCTGTGCCTTTTTCTTGAGATTTTTATATATTTTCTTTATCCTTTTCCACACTCCCTTTACACTGTCTTACCCTGTGGATTCCAGAGTAAGGACTGCCTTCTAAGGCTATCTGTTCCCTCAATGTGTGTCCTATCCAATTCCAGCATCTTCTTCTCATCTCTTTTTTTACTGGCACTTGTCTGGTTCTTGTCATCAGTTGCACATTTGTGATCATGTTATACCATTTAAATCCTTCTCTTCGAAGCAAGCATCCATTTATGAAAGTCTTTAACTTCTTGTTGCCATTGTTGTCATTCTCCATGGTTGAGAGTCAGTTTTGTCAACAACATGTTATTTGGCTGTTGAATTGCCTATGCACAGTAATGAGAATTTTTTCTGTAATGTTCCAGATGTGGTGCCAAGTTCTTATGGAAACGTATTCCCCAGTCCGTCAAGCAGGTATATCATAAGGCATATCCAAATATGCAGTACCAGTATGGTTTATGCCCGGGGTAGTTTCTGGGGGTCTCAGAACAGACAAAGAAAGAATAGAACTTCTGCACCCTCCAACATGTCTTACAAGGCGACTAATGTGAGGTTTTTGCATGGGGCTAACAACCTCATTATGGAAAACAAATAGCCACAGAAACCTCTGCTGCCAGAGCATGTGATACAGACTTCCTGTCAGATGATCAGCTACAGTGATTGGTCCAAGCTTTATAAGGAGCTCACAGGAAAATGATAATGGCTGTGGTTTATAAATATCTCACTGTTTTTTTTTTTATTTGAATGACAACGACCACCATTACTTTGTATATCAAATAGAGCTGTGTGTAAAGAGCAGTCAGGATAACAGGAATGTGTGTGTTATTGTATATGTGTTTACAGAACTGTGAAGTCTTGAATTTTTCAAATTTTTATATAATAGTACATTATTTTACATGAACTTTCATATTAGTTATATCTGTCCCAAGTGGATTTACCCATGCATCAAATTGGATGCCGGTTTTTCCCCACTGTATTAACTCTTTAAGTCCCAAAAGCCGATATATCGTACTTCCTTTCGTATCTTTTGCTCCTTTCTAGAGCTGTTTTCTAATTTTAACAACCCAAAACGTCATTTCTGACAGGAAGTACTTTCTTTTAAATCATCATCATGTGACGTATTCTTTTCAGAACGTTGTCTCCATTACAGCTGCTCTGAACGCATCACGATTCTGGGCAAGTCGACCTGCATCAGCCAAAGACAAGTTCAGACTCTCTGTGATGTCCTGGGTCCACCGTCGTCTAGGTCAACCCCTTCCCCTTTTTCCAGGGACCATGCCTTCCATCACTATTTTTTCCATATTTATCTTTTAAATACCTCGTGTATTTATGTATATGAACATTAAAAATTTTATTTTTCCAAACAACAACAATAAAAAAAAAAAGCACTGGGGTGGCCATTTTTGTTTGGGCCAAACCCAATTTTTTGCTTTGGACTGAAAGAGTTAAAACAAACGGTGATGAGAAAATGTCTCAAATGAGTTTATTATACATTGTGTAAGAAACTCTTACCAAACTGGCATACCAGGTGGCCAGTGGGAGAATAATGCACAGCAACAGGGCATGCCATGTGGCTCATGGGTTAAAAAAAGAGAAAGATAGACACATTTTTATGTTAAATACTTATTTCTGGTACCATGCTGCTTTGTGTATTCTTTTGTGTGGAAACATGCTTCTTCCTATAGCCAGTTGGTTTTGAGCACAGAAGTTTGTGAATGTGTTCCCCATTTTCGTTCCTAACACATGTTTTCCCATGATTTCTTCAATGCCGCTATTGTCTGCACTTATCTTAGCATTTAGGTCACCCATCAGAACTGTAATGTCTTTTCTTCTCATTTTATCCATGATATTGTGTAATTTGGTGTAACATTCTTCTTTCGCAGATTCTTCTATTTCATTGGTTGGTGCATAACATTCGGATGATTTTTATCTTTTTTTTTTTTTTTTTTTTTGGGCTGTTTTTAATGTTGCTGTTATAATTCTGGGTCCCATTGCTTCCCATTCTATAAGTTCTTTCTGTGCTTCCTTAGACAGCGTTAGAGCAACCCCTTCACTTTGGTGGGCACTTTCTTCCTCGTGTCCTGAGGACAGCACCTTTCTCCTGTTATCAACTTCTTTCTCTATGCCCTCCACCTTGTCTTGCAGAGTCCCAGGATATTCTATCTAGTAATACTACATTTCTGCTGCTACCCATGCAGTTTTTCCTTGGTTCTTTAAAGCAGTGGTTCCCAACCTGTGGTCCGCAGACCACTTATGATCCGCGGGCATTATCAGGTAGTCCGCGGCTGCATTATCGATTTAGTATTAAGGGCTTTGAATTTGCTCTGATCCTCCCTACGCTTTTATTGATCGTATAGTATATACGATAATTTGTTAACACTTTATGATGGACACTGAGGATGATAAATTTTAATAAAAATGCAACATTAACATTCAAATGTTTTGGAACAGTGGAAGCATAATTTTACTCTTTCTGCTTTCAAAATCCTAATTTTGGTTCATTAAGGAACTTTTTTTGGGTTGAGGTTATAACTGCAAATAATTAACAACTTTTGTTATTGAATATTTTCCTATTCATCTATTGAATAAAAACAGTTAAGTGTTTATGGCATTGCGATATTACATATAAGCTGGTAGTCCGCAACTTATATGTTGTTAGAAAAGTGGTCCTTAGATGTAAAAAAGTTGGGAACCACTGCTTTCAAGTACAAGCATTCCAGTTGCCAATTCTGGAGATTATCCTAGAAGAAAAAAAGTGAGTCAACGACCCAGACTCCTAAAGCTTTCTCAGGGTTAAATCATGAGCCTCCTTACCAGAGGACCTTCTGTCTTGGATAGCTGAATTGACTTGTTTTCTTTAGTTGACTTGCCATGTTGTTCGTTGAAGTTTTTGTGGTTATGACAAATTTAAATGTTAAATACATCTGTGTATGCAAGGTAATAGGAGAACATGAACATATTAAATACATCGGGAAAAGCCAGGATACATTATTGTACGTTTTTTATACCTTTTATGTCTGCAGAACAGCTGAGATTCAGAAATTTATGTGTTAAATACATCTGTCTCTACATAATGGTCATAAAGATGCATAAATTATGTGTTAATATATCTACAGAGCAGTCCAGAGCTAGCTAACATTTGGTCAGTGAGTCAGAAAATGTGGCTGAAGGATTATGCAGGCATATATGAAATCTTACAGAAAGAGTGGAGTGATGATGTTAAAAACATCATGTCAGCTGTGTTAGGTATGACCGATCAGTTGTCATTGTGGGTATGTCTTCTTTAATGGTAACAGTTTATAGTAATTGTTGTGGGTATGTCTTCTTTAATGGTAACAGAACTTACTTTTTTTTTTTATTCGTTTCACTTATATTGACCTATCAGTTGTCATAGTAACTGTTGTAGGTATGTCTTCTGTAATGATAACAGAACTTACTTTTTACTTTTTTGGTCCACATATGTGTTAAGTATGACCGATCAGTTGTCATGGTAGTTGTTGTGGGTATGTCTTCTTTAATGGTAACAGCTCATAGTAACTGTTGTAGGTATGTCTTCTTTAATGGTAACAGTTTATAGTAATTGTTGTGGGTATGTCTTCTTTAATGGTAACAGTTTATAGTAACTGTTGTGGGTATGTCTTCTTTAATGGTAACAGTTCATAATAACTGTTATGGGTATGTCTTATTTAATGGTAACAGTTCATAGTAACTGTTGTGGATATGTCTTCTTTAATGGTAACAGTTTATAGTAATTGTTGTGGGTATGTCTTTTTAATGGTAACAGTTTATAGTAATTGTTGTGGGTATGTCTTCTTTAATGGTAACAGTGTATAGTAATTGTTGTGGATATGTCTTCTTTAATGGTAACTGTATAGTAATTGTTGTGGGTATGTCTTCTTTAATGGTAACAGTGTATAGTAATTGTTGTGGGTGTGTCTTCTTTAATGGTAACAGTTTATAGTAATTGTTGTGGGTATGTCTTCTTTAATGGTAACAGTTCATAGTAACTGTTGTGGGTATGTCTTATTTAATGGTAACAGTTTATAGTAACTGTTGGGGGTATGTCTTATTTAATGGTAACAGTTTATAGTAATCATTGTGGGTATGTCTTCTTTAATGGTAACAGAACTTACTTTTTTCTTATTCGTTTCACTTATGTTGACAAATCAGTTGTCATAGTAACTGTTGTAGGTATGTCTTCTGTAATGATAACAGAACTTTCTTTTTACTTTTTTGGTCCACATATGTGTTAGGTATGACCTACCAGTTGTCATAGTAACTGTTGTGGGTGTGTCTTCTGTTATGATAACAGTACTTATTTACTTTTAACTTTTTCGGTCCACGTATGCCATGAAGTGTCGTAGGGAGCTAAGTTTTCATTTTTGATCAAAGTATGTAACATTTGCTGATGTGAGCCTGTGTTGTTGCAGGATTTCTCTAGCATTGTCTATGCATCTGCTTCTTGGTCTTCCCCATTCCCTAAAATGAGATCTTCTATTGTTGTAAGTACGTAGTGGTCACTGATCTGGCTCCATCTCATGAGATGGCCAGAACACTTTAGTTTCTGTCTCTCTTTATACTTGATGTAGGATACAGTTCCTGCAATTTTTCTGACGTCATCATTTCTTATTTTATCTCTCCTGGTAACATTAATGGCTATTCTAATGTATCTAATCTCGTTGTGAGATTAGCTTGCTATTTTATTTTTAGTAATGGTGGTACATGTTTAATTTTTATTGACAATGAAATATGTTATATTTGCATTGTGTATTGATGACGACGATAAATTGTATTGTGATGAGTATATGTTTTATGTTTTTGTTCTCTGATTCAGAGTCCATCCGCCAGCGAGCACTGAGACTAGTCCGGCTTGCCTACTCCTCCATTGGTGCTGATGACTTTGCTGTATTTATTGGCATGCCGGCTGACAAAGCTATTCAGGGTAATTTTTGTCTGTTTTTGTAAAATCATTACTTCTTCCTTCCGTTGTTTGCTATCAGACTTCTTTCTCTTTGGTCTGACTTCCTCTTTGTCTTATCTGATTTTCTCATGTCTCATAAGATGCACTTTATTTTTTAATGCTTTTTTCATTAGTTTTTGTTTACTCATCTTCGTCATATTTTCATCTCTTATTAATCTTCTAGACTGTTTTCATCTCAGCTTGTTATTTGGAGTTATTTTAGCCCATCTCTCCATTATCCTTTTTCTTCTTGTTTTGTTACACTTCTATAGCTAGATGTCTTGTTCCTTTGTAAGATTTCATTTTCTCATCTACTGTACACTGTTTTCTTCTTTAGCTGCATGCACAGCATAACCATGAGTCTACGTGGTCTAGAATTGTTAACATCATCCACATATTCTTTTGTTATCATTGTTAAGAAATGTCATTTGAAGTCATGAGGCACCGCTTACTTGGACTGTTATGGGACCTAAGACGCGCCAACAGTGAGGAATGCAGTCAGCGACCCATAGCTAGATTGCATGCGTCAGGGTCAGCGAACCAGAGCTGACCAAGATCCTACTCCGCCTCCAAGTGGTGGTCCTGGAAACAGGCTGCTTCACTGCAGTCTGGCTGAGATAGTAGGGATCAAAGTGGGAAGGCAAACCCGGTCCCAAAAAATGCCATGCTGAAGTTGGATGTGTCGACCGAAAGGCGTAAATATCGCATCTTCGCTGTAAACGGACACAACACAACCAACTTCCTTTTCAGGACGAACGCAGAAGGAGAAGAAGGACTATTATAATAATAATAATAATAAATTCTTTAAGCGCCAAACACGGCGCATAAGGCAGAAACCAGTGCTCTCCAGGTTGTTCGTTGTGACGCCACTCCTCTTAGCTCTTGCACATTATTTAGGCCCAACGTTCTTCCTTCTCTTATTATTGTTCTTCTGAGTGTTTCTTTTGGTCTTCCTTTTTTCCGCTTACCCTCAGGAACCCAAGTGAGCGCCTGTAGTGGTATTCTGTTGTTTTGCATTCGTAGGACATGACCGATATATGACCATCGTCTTTTCCTTATATAGTCGGAGACATATTTCTGCCTAGAGTCTTCTCTTATTTGTCGATTAGTCTTGAATTCTTTCCAACTGATGTTCATGAGTTTTCTAAGACATTTGTTCTCGAATGTATTCAGCTTGTTCTCCAATGATTTTGTTATTTTCCAACTCTCACAGCCGTATGTTAACACTGAGATAACATTTGAATTAAACAGACGAAGCTTGGTATGTATATTCAATGATCGTAATTTCCAAATGTTAGATAATCTATTGAAGGCGCTAGCTGCCAAAGCAATTCTAGTATGGATTTCTCTTGTTGTGTCACCATCCTGAGTCATTTTACTGCCTAAATAATTGAAACTTTCAACTTTCTGTAGTTTTTCCCCGTTCAAGATGATATCAAAGGTCTCGTTAGAAAAGTTCATAGCTTTAGTTTTAGAGGCATTTATTTGGAGACCAATTTTAACCGAGAGATGACACAAATTATTTATTGCTTCTTGGGATTGTCTTGGTGTTGAACTTAAGAATGCTACATCATCTGCGAAATCCAGGTCCCCCAGGAATTTTCCATTTGTCCATTTTATACCCATCTATTATAGCCTGCAATATATTCCCATGCCCTGTGGTATTCTGAAGGATCTCTGAATGGAGCAAGAACAAATAGAACTATTCCTCCCTCAAGCATGTCACTCAAGGCAACTAATGTGTATGAGGCTGGCAATTTCATCATGTAAACAGATTGCTACAGAAATGACTGCCCCAAGAGCATCTTTGTGCAGGCTTGCTGCAAGGAGACCGGATACAGAGTGCATAGGAAACCCATGATGATGAATATATTCTCATATTTGGTCAACATTTGAGCCAGTTCTTTCTTGTTTTTTATAAACCCCTCCAAAAAAATAATAAACCTAATTATTTAATCTGGATCAGTTAAAAACAGATAATAATAATAAAGAAAAATTGTTATTGAGTCAGTTTTACAACAGAACCATACAATCAAAGCAAATAATAATAATAATAATAAATTCTTTAAGCACCAAACACGGCGCATAAGGCAGAAACCAGTGCTCTCCAGGTTGTTCGTTGTGACGCCACTCCTCTCAGCTCTTGCACATTATTTAGGCCCAACGTTCTTCCTTCTCTTATTATTGTTCTTCTGAGTGTTTCTTTTGGTCTTCCTTTTTTCCTCTTACCCTCAGGAACCCAAGTGAGCGCCTGTAGTGGTATTCTGTTGTTTTGCATTCGTAGGACATGACCGATATATGACCATCGTCTTTTCCTTATATAGTCGGAGACATATTTCTGCCTAGAGTCTTCTCTTATTTGTCGATTAGTCTTGAATTCTTTCCAACTGATGTTCATGAGTTTTCTAAGACATTTGTTCTCGCAAAGCAAAGTTTTTAAAAAATGGAGTTGCCAGGAGCTTTGTGCTGTTTTTACTCATGTTTCAGATTATAGTCATCAGCAATATTGCGTCAAACTGGCAATTTTTTTTACACATACCAGGGTTCTTTTTTCTCTGACCTGAACTAAAATGAGTTTGTTGCTGCTGGTGCCAGTATATGGTCTGCTGTAAAATGTTTTATGTTTGTTTGCTTGACAGCCGCACAAGAGGAAGCCTGGGAGGTTGATCTTCAGAACAGGATAATCACACCCAGGAAGTTAGGTAAGGCACTAGATTGTCTGTTGCAGTTTTACCAGTTCTCATATTGAACCTATTTGACTCAATCAGGCCCCATGCACACAGGGGCCCACGCACTCGGGTTCCGCCTCCAGCTTTGAAAAAAAAAGAAATAGAACAGATTGGATTGGAAGATCTTATTCAAGATCATTCACTGAGATAAAATTGATGAATGTAAAATTATTCCTTCTTGATCTTCACTAACTCTTTTAATTGATCTCAAGGTTTGGGGAAGGGGGAGAGAGAGAGAGAGAGAGTTGCGGGTAGATAGATAGAAGAAGAGAGTTTAAAGTTTGAAAAATTCAGGAAAGATCTTATCTGTGTCAAGCATGCTTCAAGATAGACTGAACAGTCTTGCAGTATTGTCCATAGATTGTGATGAAGCAAAAAACTTAAACTTTGACAACTTTTTCAAACAGTGTGTGGAACAGAAAGCAAGAAGTATTTCTTTATATATATGGTTTGTAGAAACATGCGTGATGTCAAAATATAATAATTATATAAAATTCTTGTACAGTGTAATATCTTATATTCCTGATATATAATATTAAATAACCATAAGTCTACGGAGCCCCACCAGAATGTTCTAAAATGGGCTCTGCAATTACTAAGGCCTGTCCTGGCTGTCCTGTTATTATATGTTAGCTGTGGGTCATGTTTCTCAAATTATGATCCTGATATTCAGGCTATGTCGGAAGCCTTGTCATTCATCATCGCAAAATACAAAGACAAAGCAGCACATCCAAAAAATCTAGCCCTCTTTTCTGACTCGCTATCTGCCTTACAAGCCCTTGAAAACTGGATCCATCAGCGGAAAAAAACCACAGCTAACATACTTAAAGAAATCAATGCACTTACCTCCTATGGCATCAGCACAACTCTACAGTGGATACCATGCCATATAGGCACCTGAGGCAAAGAGAGTGCTGACAAACTAGCAAAGAAAGGAACAAGTATGCCACAACCGAACATTCCCACCAACTTAAGAACCACAAAATACATGATACACAACAACTGCAAACAGCAGTGGATGGACTGCTGGGCCACCGGCTCAACTGCAAGAGCACTATATGCAGAAATGTCTCAGCCAGATCCCAGAGTTAATATCAACAACTTAAGCTGCAGAGATCAACAATCTTCAGGTTGAGAACATGACATGTACCTCACAACAAGCATTTGCACAGAGCGACCTCAGACCATGCACCATACTGCAACCACTGTAACAGACAGAAGGAAGAAACAGTTGAACACCACCTCCTGGAATGCCTGACATTAGCAGAAGCAGTTGCTACCACCAAACCTTTCCATCACCAACACCCTGTTTGGAGATCTCGTGCAATGGTGCAATTGAAAAAGACATGTACCTTTCACTACCTGGCACAAGGAAAGAAGAGTGAAAACTCATAACCTGGGGGATCAGAAAAGTCAAAGTCAGGTACATGTTAGCTACTATATTACAGATTGTTATTTGAGTCAATCACCCACCAAAATATGATGGGAAATAATTATGTTGTGCATTTTCTGCTGCATGTCTTCATGACATCACCAGTTCTCCTATGATAAGCCAATTTAAATTTGACTAATGGATTTAACCTTGGTACATATTAAAAAAAGACAAAGCTAAAAAATTCAAAATAAACTTTCTGTGAGTGTGTGAATCATATTTTATGGGAATATTGAGGAATATTGACTTGAGCGACTGAAACGTCAGTGTTAACTGCAAATGTAATGATTTCCAATCTTTATTCATACTGACCTGAATTACAAATGGGGAAAATTAAGAAATTTTGTCCAGAATCAAACATCCAACATTATTAAGGTTGGAAAAAAAAAATGTGTTGTTTCAGCTGCGAATAATTTAGTCCCTCCGGCCGGAGACACACCATGAAAAAGATTCCTACTTTTGTGGGAAGAGATGTAACATAACAACGTTTTTCAGAGGGGGATAAAAGAATTCTCACATAAAGGAATGTGTTACAATGTTACCGAGTAATGTTATTGTATATTTCATTATTACACAAAGACCTGTTTGACTTTATTTTCGTGGGCTTCTCTGAGACTATTATTTATCCTGTATCACTTTCTTGTGTTCTTCTGTTGATCCTCTGTATGGCTTCTTTTGTTGCTTGCCATCTTCTTGACCTTATTCTGGTGGGTCTTTCAATAGGACTTATCCAGTTTCACTTTTTTCTGGATGTTAGTACTTGTATGGTGGTTGAATTATTTTGTTGTACAGGTCTCACTTAATAATAGCTTCTAGCCATTTGATTTTTAAGAGTAGCTAATGTTTTCATTAAATAAAAAACTTTGCATTTTTTAACATTTTCAGTGTATCCAACTCATTCAGTGGAACTGCATTCACATTGTTGTCCCATATCATGGGATGTTCTTCATTTTATTTTGTGTATCGATAATGTATCCAGCCTTAATTAATACATTTGTGATATCTTCTTTGTCCCATCATTTACAGGTATATCTGCTTTGTTATGCCATTGTATGACTGTTTCTTTGCTATAATGCATGTTTGTTATGTTTTTTTAAAATTTGGCTGCCATCTCAATCTGTGTTCAGATTTGCATTTGTTGCTGTCTGTGAAATAATGGGTGGACTGATAAACAGTCATATTTAGGCAACTGATACACATAGTGAATGAACACATGAAAGGTAAGGGACATTTAGGAAGTGCATCTCCTTATGGATAGAATGACGTGACTAATACAGACAGTCAGAGAAGTAGAGGCAGTCTTCCTCACGTCATTGTGTTTATTTTTTTTTTCAGATCCTCCACTTTCTGTTACCATCATGAATGAGCAACACCTTTCTGTACTCACGGATTATGTTAATTTCATGGAGAACTGAAGTTTTTTGTGTGCTGTTAGACAAGATGGAGAAACTGAGGCGAAAGCTTGATGCTAACAAAAGTAACAAAACAGCCCAAACATTGGTATTTTCGGCAAAATATCTTCATCCGTGAACAAACACAGAAAAATTAAGCAAAAGATGATGTGACTGCTGTCCGCAGTTAATGAAGTGTGGTTTAAGAATGTGAAGAAAACGTCTACAAGAATGTTGTGTGGAATGGGATGCAGTAGGGCAGTGGGATATGAGGGGACTAATAGACTTGGAAGATAGATGGAAGAACCAATCAAAGCTAATCTCACACAGGGTTGTCCAACCAACTCATGAGTGGGAACAAAGAACTGATGAGAAAGATGAAATCAGCCAATGTGATGGGCTTGGGCTACAGTGTGTATGCATATGTATAAGTGGGAAGACAGAAGAGAGTAATACAGAGACAGAAAGAGGGAGGAGGGTTGCCTAAATCAGTAGTTCTAGGTGTAGGTATCATTATCTTCCTTTGTGCTCCTTATAGAGCCACCACTGTAGTCCCTTGTAGGAAGCCTGCAACAAGCGTTTACATGATCTTGCAGCGGTGATTTCTGTGGAAATTTGTTTTACATGATGTGGTTTGCCAGCCCCCATGCACAACCCTCAAATTGGTTGTCTTGTATGACATGCCTGAGGCAGAGTTGACCTATTCTTTCTTTGTCGCATCAAATTACCCCCCCCCCCCCCCCCCGGGAACTACACGGGGAAGCCGCTTGCTTTTCACACATTTGCTGCCCTTTATCCTCTTGTCTATCACTTTAGACCCAGTTTGGTCCTCAATGCCCTCATTTGATTGGATGTCCTTGCACATAGCTTTAATTGGTACTCACTGTCCCTCCAAGTCTGTTACATCTCCACATGTCCCAGTATGACCTCATTTTTGTATGTGAAATTCTAGTAAATTCTCACGCAATATTTAACAAAGTTTTCACCCCCATCGCTTATTTTCTTTCCCGTATATTTTTAGTTGCTTGTCTTTACATTAGTTTTTTTTTTTTTTTATTATTCATGTACAGTGAATTTATTAATGCGTTAGACTGTTTTGTTAATTGTCTATCAAGTTTACTCCTTATTTGCTGTTTGATAAGTTATTGTTGTGGAGAACTACACACCTGAGAACATCATCAGAGGAATGTTGTGCAGTTTGTGTTAGTTGATAAGTGAATGTGTAAATATTTTTGGACACAGATGCTTTGTTATAATTGGCATGCTAAATACTTGATGGGTGGTTCAAGGTACTGCCTTAGGCTTTAAGCAAATGCTGGTGGCATCGTGTGCTGTTCTTCTGACTAACGTATGTCTGCATAGTGATGTTCATTACTGTGTGACGAATGCAGGTTGATCTGTTAGAATGAGTGTTGACTGTTAATCTAATAATTAAATCTCATGCATTAATTTTGGTGTTGTATGTTAACATCTACACAGCAGTGCGAATGTTGACTGTTGATCTGTTTGATAAAATGAGTGTTGTGGTTGATCTGTATGTTAACTTGAATGTTGATTGTTGATGGTCACATGCTTTGTAGATAGTTGACATGTAAACTAGTATAAGTGGTGGACCTTGAAAGCAATAAAATGAGTTTGTATTGTTAAGTTGGTTACTTTAGTGTTGACCTACACACCAACACTAGTGCTGACTTGGTCTGGATGTTAATATACGTGAGGAAGGCATACAGCACTTCCTTTGAGAGTGGTTCAAAGCTTGCCTGCAATTTTTATAATCTTGGATTACCAAAAAAATTACGTGAGATACATGATATGATGTTATCAGTTTTGAAACACTAAATGCTGACGACTTTTCTGTGAACATGAATGCAGACGCGCACTCTGAATTTTCTGCACTGTCGCCTTGAACATGTTTGTCCCATAAATGAGGAGGAACACATTACAGAAATCAGATCATTTTTGTTTGTTTATTTTTATTGGACTTGGGTTAACTCGAGTACATTTTTCAAGATGCATACTTTTTAAATGCCAGATTTAAAACAAAAATTTTTGGGAGACAAAAAAAAAAAAGAAGTCATCAAGTGTTCAAAAAAATGTCTCCATCCATTCATTGACTGATTTCTGTGAAACTTCTCAAAAAATTTTCCAAGAATCTTCTGTAGGTTGAAGCTGTGATGTGTTTTCTTTGACCAGAAATTTTATAACTTAATGTTCCTCCAATGAGAAAGCAGGAATTGATTAAAAAAACAAACTTGCGCTGTATGTGTGATCAGATGTTTATGGGGATACTGTAAATATGCCAGCTGTATGTAGTAGTTGTTATAATTTGGATGATAAACTCAGATGTAATAATATAATGACACATGTTCTGATAAAATTGAAAACGTGTAAGTTTCTGATGTTGATTTGAAGACTTATAAATTACATTGAGCATCTTGTTTCAGTGTCTTCTTGTTATTTTTTGTTTTAGAATAAATATGGAAAACTTCTACAAGCTTTGTGTTGTAAGTGTTATGATAATTTGTTTTCACATATTTCTGTCATGTATCTTTACCAGTATATTTACCAGTCTTTATATTTTACCAGGATCTTTGTTTTTGCAGAAGTATTTCCTTTTCATGTCTGAATATTTATGTCCTATCCATGTCTGAATATTATCTCATCACCACCATCCTTCCCTTAGCACCATAAGGAGCATCGACCTTCAATAAACTCATGCAGGCCTGCCTGTCCTGTGCTGTGCTGTCCTGTGCTGTCCTGTCCTGTGTTGTCCTGTCATGTGCTGTCCGTTCAAAGTCTTTTACATATCTTCTTTATCCCTTTTATGGTTGTCTCCAGTTTCCTCTTCTCTGTGTGTTTTTTGGACTTACCCTTCTCCTGTTCTGGGGATTTCATAAGAAGAACTGGCTTGAAATTCTATCAGTAGCCTCATTGTGTTCTGTCCAGTGCCAGCATCTTCTCACCTCTTGTTCCACTGACACTTGTCTGATTCTTGAAATCAGTTCCACATTTGGTGATCTTCTCACTTCTTGTTCCACTGACACTTGTCTGATTCTTGTCATTAGTTCCACACTGGTGACCTCCCAAGTTTTTCATTTTTGGATTAAAGATTCTATAGGATTAGGTAGCCTGCTCCATGCTCAACCCTCCTGATTCACTTTTTGTGACATGTAGTAAGGGTACTTCTTCTTCTTCTTCATTCGTCCTGAAAAGGACGTTGGTTACGTTGTGTCCATTTACAGCGAAGCTGCGTTATTTGTGCCTTTCGGCCGACACATCCGACTTCAGCACAGCATTTTTGGGACCGGGTTAGCCTTCCCTCTTTGATCCCTGCTCACTCAGCCAGACTGCAGTGATGCAGCCTGTTTCCAGGACCACCACTTGGAGGTGGAGTAGGATCTTGGTCAGCTCTGGTTCGCTGACCCTGACGCAAGCAGTCTAGCTATGGGTCGCTAACTGCATTTCTCACTGTTGACGCATCTTAGGTCCCATAGTAAGGGTACACTGTGTTACTAGTCTTTGCCCCCCCCCCCCCCCCCCCCCCCCCCCCCCCCCCCCCCCCCCCCCCCCCCCCCCCCCCCCCCCCCACCCCCCCCTCTTTGGGCACTTGTAACACACAGGCAGAATATTAACACTGTCACTTTTTTTGTTCTTGTACCAGAGACTGTCCCTGTAAAGACAGCATTGGACAGTGAGTATCTTGTGACATGGCCATGCTATTGAAGTCGGCTTGAGTTTAGATTTTTGTATATGGCCATTAATAATTCTGACCCAAGTGCCCCAGCTTGAAGTGGTGGGTCGGCTTGAGTGCCTTGAGGAAATGCTATATATGTCATATATTCAGGACACGAGGATGAAGACCACACACACACACACAGAAGGGGTTGCTATTATGATGTCCCAGGAAGCCAGAAAAGCTTTAATTAATAGAATGGGAACCAATATCACCCAGGATAATAACGGCAAGATTCCAGGGAAAAGGAAGAAAATTCACCATCATTCAGTGTTATGCCCCTACTAACAATGCAGGATGATGATAAGCAAGATTTATATGATGAACTCCAAGGAACACTGGACAAAACACACAGGAGAGACATTAAGATAATAATGGGAGATTTAAATGCAAAAGTAGGAGTAGGCAACAAAAACTGGGAACTAATCGTGGGAAAGAATGGCGTAGGAAACAGAAATGAGAATGGAGAGCTATTTGTAAACTTTTGTGATTTGAATGATCTGGTCATCGGAGGGACTATCTTCCCTCACAAAGACATACTCAAGACCACATGGAACTCCCCAGATGGGCACACGCAAAATCAGATAGACCACCATAGAAAGAAAATGGAGACGCTGCCTACAAGATGTTAGAGTAAAGAGAGGAGCTGACGTAGCATCAGACTACCACCTTCTCCAGGCGTCACTGAGGATAAAATTGAGGACGTGCAAAGACAGAGCAGAAAGATCAAGCCCGAAGTAAAATACCCAGAACATTATAAACAAAGACACAAGAGTTCAGTTCAACCTAAAGTTGAAAAATAGATTTGAAGCATTGGAGAACCTTGAAGAGGAAAGTATAGATAACCATTGGTGCACTATTCAGGAAGCATACAGGAATAGATGTGAAGAAGTTCTTGGCAAAAGAAATAAACAACAAAAGGAATGGCTCACGGAAAACACATGGAACCTCATAAGAGAAAGGAGAGACAGCAAGTAAACAACTGTAAAGAGGCAGAACAGAAAACACAACTGCTTACAATATACTGGGAGCTAAACAGGAAAGTGAAAAAGTGTGCCAGGCAAGATAAAAGAGAATTTATTGAAAAACTAACAGAGGAAGCCGAGACTGTGACAAAAAAAAAAGGAGACTTGAAAACAGTATATAATATTACTAGAACTTTATCTAAGAAACAGCTAAACCACAATACAACAGTGAAGAGCAGAGAAGGTCAAAGCATTAGCAATGAAGAGAAACAAAGGACCAGATGGGCTGAATATTTTAAGGAAATACTAAACTGAAATCAACCAATACAGCAATCCATCATAGAACCAGCAGAAGAGCCACTACAGTGCAACATAAACCCACCCACTAAACAAGAGATCTCGCAGGCAATAAAACAGCTGAAAAATGGGAAGGCCGCAGGACCAGATGGAATACCACCAGAAGCCCTGAAGGCAGATATACCATACACTACAGAGTTGCTACACCAGCTCTTCAAGAAAATCTGGGAAAAAGAGGCCATACCAAAGAGCTGGAAGGAAGGCCACATTGTCAAGCTGCCAAAGAAAGGAAACTTGACTGTATGTAGCAACTAGAGGGGTATAACACTACTAGCAGTGGCTGGAAAAATTTTGACGAGTTTTGTTGGACTGTATTAAGAAGGCGGTGGATGACAAACTTGGAGAAGAACAGGCAGGATTTCGTGCAGGAAGATCATGTAGAGACCAGATAGCAACACTCAGAATCATCATAGAACAATCAAATGAGTGGCAGACCCCCTTGTATGTAAATTTTGTGGACTTCGAAAAGGCTTTCGACAATATAGACCGTACTGTGATATGGAAAATCCTGAGACATTATGGAATCCCAGAGAAATTCATTAAAATCATCCAAGATTTTTACCAGGAGGCCTCGTGTAAAGTAGTACATAAAGGAAAACTATCAGAGCCCTTCACAGTCTTCTTCTTCTTCTTCTTGCGATCGCATCTTTGATGATTACACCGTCAGACGAGTTCTCATGATGAATTCGACTGTTGTTTGAAGTTCCTCTTTAACTCCATATAGCTTTGAGTTTAGTGTTGAGTCATTGGGCCAGTATATCTTTCTTAACTGGTCATACAGAGGACAGTCCTGTAGAACATGCTCAGCAGTTTGTTCGTTTAATCCACATGTGCACAGTGGTGAAGCAGACAATCGTAGCTTGTGCATGTGTTTATTCAGTTTGTTATGCCCTGTCCTGAGTCGAAAAATAGTTGTCTGTCCCTGCCGGTCGAGAGTGTGATAGTCGTCTTTGGGTTGGTTCTGTTCTCTTCTGATAGTCTGGATAGCTCTCTTTTTCTCAAAGTATGTGACTTCATTATCTTCTTGTTCACATTCTTCTCCCTTTTTTGCAAGTTTATCTGCCTTTTCATTTCCGGGTACACCACAATGAGATGGTACCCACTGAAGTATGGTTCTCTTTTTGGCAGCTACCTTGTTTAGTTCATTTCTCAGATGCGGGAGTTTACCACCCTTGAGAGCTTGCAGGACAGACAGTGCATCTGTGAGGATGACTACCTGGTGGCAGTCAGAGTTGGTGTTATAAATCATATTTGCAGCTTGCTCTAGAGCTTGAACCTCAGCTGTATAGTTGGAACAGAATTTACCAGTGGGAATGTGCCTAGTCTCATAGTGGTTGTCAGGATATGAGATAAAGATACCGGCACCTCCATTCCTAACAGCATTAGTTGCTGATCCATCTGTATAGGCATGTATCCATGATTGATCGGGATAGCTTTCTTGGATCATACTCAATGTAGCAGTTCGTTTTTGCAGATCATTATACTCACATCCACTTGTGAGACCACTGACTGTTGTATTAATTTGGAGGGCACTGCTGGCCTGCTCCCATGGTACAGGGTATAGGGTGGGCTTCAGTGGTGTTGTCTTCATGGATAGGTCTTCTTGATGCTGTCTTATAAGTCTTTTCCCCCGATGCACAAAGCTGCTACGCTTTAGACGTCCCAATGCCAGATCATCTAGTCTTGCCTTCATTGGGTGCATTGGCATACTGTTGTACTTTTCCATCTGGATCATGGTTTTTGTGTCTCTTCTATGGGACAATGTCTGTAATCCAGCAACCTTCTGCATCTCTGTTATTGGTGTAGTTTTCATGGCTCCTGTAATGAGCCTGAGAGCTTGATTTTGCACCTTGTCCAAAGACTGCAGATGTGAGTTAGCAGCTGATGACCATGCTGCTGAGCTAAACTCTAAGTGTGGTCTTATTACTCCATTATAAATCTTCTTTAGATTTCGTTCATTTGCTCCCCAGTTGGTACCTGCTAATTTTCTGAGTATGCCTAGTCGTCTTCGGGCCTTTCCTTCTGCATTTTCAATATGCTTATTCCATGTAAGCCTTTGGTCAAATGTCACCCCAAGATAGGTGGGGTAGCTTTCTTCCTTGATCACGGTTGTCCCTAGGTGTATGTTAGCTGATTTGTCCTTGGGGGGCGAGGGAGAACAGTGTTGTGGAGGTTTTGTCTGTGTTTATTGTGATAAGCCATTTCTCTGCCCATGACACTAGCATGTCTGCTGCCCGCTGCATTCTATAATTTGCTGTGGTGACATTTTCATCAGCGCACCAGAGTACTAGGTCATCTGCATATAAGGCAGCTTTAACTCCTGCAGGGAGATCTTTCACCAGGTCATTGATGTAAACAAGGAAGAGTGTTGGGGAAATTACTCCTCCTTGAGGTACCCCCTGATGGAGCAACACTTTTCTGCTCTGCAGACCGTCAAGAGTGACTCTAGTTCTCCTGTTATGCAAGTATGACTGGATCCATTTCATCATGTTGCCTTGGATTCCACTTCTCCTAAGTTTTGCAATGAGGCCATCTTTCCACACCTTGTCAAAGGCCTGCTTGAAGTCGACCCAGATCGTTAGGACCTTTTTCTTCTCCTGGAAGGCATCTTCTATTGCTTGAGACAAGTAAGTAACTTGGTCTTCTATACTGTAGCATTCTCTAAATCCAGCTTGTTCCGGCACCAGGATCTGCTCAGACTCTAAATACCATTTCAATCTGTGGTTGACTATTCGCTCCATAGTCTTCCCAACACAGCTTGTGAGACTGATTGGCCGGTAACTTGCAGCCTCGGTCTTACATTTCCCTTTCTTTAGTATGGGTATTGTGATGGCTTCTCTCCATACTTGGGGTACCGTTCCTTTCAAACCAGCTGTGGTTGAATATCTCAAGCAGTTTTGTCTTTGCTGCTGAGCTCAGATTTACTAGCATTTCGTTGCTGATTTTGTCTGGGCCGGGTGACTTTTGAAACTTAAGCTTGGAAATAGCCTTCTGTAGTTCTCCTAGTGTGATGGGTTCCCTCATTGGGGCAGGAGTATCTGTCTGTCCCATGGTTGCCAGTATTTCTTTTCTTATCTCTCTCTGATGGTCTATGTTAATGGGTAAGTTGCTTTCTGAACTGTATCTTCTAGCAAACAAGTCTGCAGCTTGTTTTCCTCTGAAAAGTCTGCCTTGGTGAGGAATGCTCTTCATTTAGAGACTTGACTAATCTCCAAAGTTTCCTGCCGTCTTTCTCAAGGTTCAGCGATGCCGTTTTAGTTCTCCAGCTTTTCCGCTTTTCTTCTAGCTTTGTTCTCTGAAACTCTGCTACAGCCTTTTTCCATTTGTTGTGAGTTTCAAGTGAAGGCTGAGACTCTGCGTCCTTTCTAGCCTTGTCCATAGCTTCCTGACGTTCTTGGAGTGTGCTGGACCAGTATGGTATGTAGTTACGCCGGCATCCTTTGGGAATGGTTTCTTTTGCAGCTTGTAGTATGCATCTGTTGAAGTCTTTTACCACTTCATTAATGTCTCTGTTCTGTACCTTGAGGGTAGACAGCAGCGTGTTCACCTGATGCCTGAATAAACCCCAGTTGGCTTTTTTGTAGTTCCATCTTGTAATGGCTGGGCCTGTACTGAGAGTTGCACTCTGGACAGTAAGAAAGATTGGGCGATGGTCGCTTCCCCCTAGTTGGTCTCCTACTTCTCTACTAATAGATCCAGCTATATCTGGTGTGGAGAAGGCAAGATCTGGTGTTGAGGTTGTGTGCCATCCTCTGGAGTAGAAGGTAGGAGTATCTGTGGCATTATTGACTAGGATTAGGGAGTGATCATCTTGCCAAGTTTCAACCTCTTCACCTCTGTGATCCAGATGGTTATAGCCCCAGCTCTGGGAGTGGCTATTAAAGTCTCCAACTGCTATAAAGTTGGTGGCTGGTACCTGTATAGAGCTGAGACTCAGGGGTTTGTTGTTCGGACCCCTTCACAGTAAAAAGTGGAGTCAGACAGGGATGTCTGCTATCACCAATAATTTTTCTCATGGTCATAGACTGGGTTATGAGACAGACAACAGAGGGAAAGAAAACTGGAATACAGTGGACATTTAACAAACAACTGGAGGATCTAGACTTTGAAGATGATTTGTGCCTTCTGTCACATAGACAGCAAGATATGCAGGAGAAAACAAACAGATTAGTAACAGAAGCAGCAAAGATAGGACTACATATAAATGTAAATAAAACAAAAGAAATGAGAATAAATAATAGGCAGACGGACTCGATGAAGATAAATGATCAAGTCATTGAAGAAGTAGAAAGCTTTACATATCTGGGGAGTAACATTAACAAAGGAGGGGGAACAGTTGGTGACGTCTGCTCAAAGATAAATAAAGCCAGATGCGCTTTTAATGCCCTTCGACTAATATGGAACTCAGCTATATCCAGAGAGAACAAAATTAGAATCTTTAACTCAAATGTGAAGTCAGTCTTGCTGTATGGCTCAGAGACATGGCATGTCTCAAAGAGTATCACCTCCAAGCTACAGACATTTGTAAATAGATGTCTCTGACGGATCCACTGTATGAGATGGTCAGATGTAATAACAAATATAGAGCTAAGGAAAAGATGCGGACAACAGCCAATACAAACATAAATTAAGGTAAGAAAGTGGGGATGGATAGGACATACACTCAGAAGAGAAAAATCTAGCATAGCCAGAGTTGCCCTTGACTGGAACTCACAGGGGAAAAGAAGAGTGGGGAGGCCAAAGAGAACGTGGAGAAGAACTGTTGAAGAGGAGCCTAGGGAAATTGGAATGACTTGGGCACAGGGGAAAAAGACAGCCTAGAATAGAAATCGATGAAGAGCAACTGTTTCTGCCCTATGTTCCACAAGGAACAAAAAGGAATGATGATGATGATTAACAGACTATCTGATGTTCAGCATACTGTTATTTGTGATGTGATATTTGAGGAGACTAGCATCATCATTTCATCTGTCACTCCCCATGACACATGGAGCCACCAACATGGCTGGTGTTCTTGCAGGAAAACATTCATGTTATCTTACAGTGTTGGTGTCTGTGGCCATTAGTCTAACATGATGAAGTTGCCAGCCGTGTGCACAACCTCCTCCTATTGGTCACTTGTTATTGCTGTTTGAGGTAGCAGAAGTCATTTTCTTTCTTTGTCTTCATTTGATATTTGTTATGTTATGTAATAAAGATACAAACTTGTTGTCAATGCATAAATGATCATTCTGATTGTCTGTCCTACGGTCTCGTGATATCTATATTGCTTTATGTATTATTTCATATGAAAACATGCTTCTTCCTATGCCAAGCACAGAATTTTAAGAATATATTTCCATTTTCATTCATTGTCCCAAGTTCATGATTGTCTGTCTGTATCTTAGCTTTTAATCACCCATCTGCAAGCTCTCAAGGGTGGTAAACTCCCGCATCTGAGAAATGAACTAAACAAGGTAGCTGCCAAAAAAATCAGGACAGGGCATAACAAACTGAATAAACACATGCACAAGCTACGATTGTCTGCTTCACCACTGTGCACATGTGGATTAAACGAACAAACTGCTGAGCATTTTCTACAGGATTGTCCTCTGTATGACCAGCTAAGAAAGATATACTGGCCCAATGACTCAACACTAAACTCAAAGCTATATGGAGCTAAAGAGGAACTTCAAACAACAGTCGAATTCATCATGAGAACTCGTCTGACGGTGTAAACATCAAAGATGGGATCGCAAGAAGAAGAAGAAGTCACCCATCATGAATGTTTTTTCTTCCCTTTTTTATTCGTGATATTCAATAGTCTGATGTAAAATTCTTCTTTCACTGATTCTTCTTTCTCATTAGCTGGTGCTGAACATTGCATGTTTGTTTGTTTTTTCTTTTGGCATTTTTGAATGTTGCTGATGTTAGTCTGTTCTATATGACAACAATCAAGACGTTACAGACTTTCATAAATTGGCTCTTGTGCAAAATAAGAGGACAAAAATGGTATGAGATCACCAGTGTGGAACTAATGGAAAGAACCAAATAAATACCAGAGGAAGAGGTGAGGAGAAGGCACAGGCTTTGGACGGACATTCATTGAGGAAATCAGTTGATAGCATTATAAGGCAGTCCTTTTTTCTGGAATACCCCGGGGATGAATCAATATAGGGAGACCTACAAATGCATAGAGAAGGGAATTTAAACAAACATGAAGTTAATAGGGAAGACACAGAAAGACTGAGTGGATGACAAAGGACAAGGAAGGCTGGTCAAGCATGTTTTTAAGGCCCGTGCTCCACTGTGAGCGGAATGGTAATGAACGTATAATTTAAACAGACACAGGAACACACGAGAATAAGTTAAGTACACCTGTATTTATTTGTTAAATTTCAATGTGAATACAATATTCATGGTGTGTAGACAGATACAAACGCAGTATTCATTGTATGCAATAAGGCATATACGGTATATAGCCTAGTAAAGGCAGATACAGTTTTCATTTAGTGTGGCCACGCTGAATATTCTTAGTATTTAAGAAAAATATAATAGGTTTGTATCTCATTGGTGAAGAGCAGAAGAGCCCAAATAAAAGCAACATTCCAGAAAATGAAAAATTGTTATGCTACAAATCTTTGTCAATGGAATGTATGCAAGCGAGTTTATCAGTGTTATATAGAGTCAGGTCCTGACATATTGAAGTTAGACATGGACAGTTAGTAAACCAGCAGGAAAAACCCTGGTGGCCACTCAGATGTGGTTTTTACTGATGAATGTTCAGAATCCCACAGGCAACTAAAAAACAAACAGTAAATAAGAATGTTCTGACAGAAGCCTGTTTGCACATGAAGGTTATTACTCACATTAATCATTTTCTCTAGATAGGTAGTGAGAAGAAGAAAGCTAGAATATATTGTGACAACAGGAAAGGTTGAGGAAAGAAGATAAAGAGGATGATAATGAGAGAAGATGCAGGACAGTTTGATATCATTACGTGGATAGAAGTCAACAACAGAATTGATAAACAGTCCTGGGGACAGGAAGTTGTGAAGAGGTGTGATCACCTACACCATCAGGCATGATACCTGAAGAAGAAAGGTTTAAAATAGAAAATGGAACTAGCATGAGTTAAAAATGTAATAGTAGGTAAGAGATATGTATGTGAGATCTATGAAATAGAGATGTACGTGAAACTTGCAAGATTCATCATGAAACATATGTGATGTTTGTGAAACTAGCAAGATTCATCATGAAACGTATGTGATGTATGTGAAACTTGTAAGATTCATCATGAAACGTGTGTGAAACTTGTAAGATTCATCATGAAATGTGTGTGAAACTTGTAAGATTCATCACGAAACGTTTGTGAAACTTGCAAGATTCATCATGAAATGTATGTGATGTATGTGAAACTTGCAAGATTCATCACGAAACATATGTGATGTATGTGAAACTTGTAAGATTCAGCATGAAACGTGTGTGAAACTTGTAAGATTCATCATGAAACGTGTGTGAAACTTGTAAGATTCATCATGAAACGTTTGTGAAACTTGTAAGATTCATCATGAAACGTATGTGATTTATGTGAAACTTGCAAGATTCATCATGAAACGTATGTTATTTATGTGAAACTTGCAAGATTCATCATTATCATTTTTTGTCCTTTGTGCTCGTTATGCAGCATGGAGCCACCACTGTAGTTGCTCCCCTTACAGGAAGCCTGCAGCAAGCAGTCACATGATCTTGCAGTGGTGGTTTCTGTGGTAATTAGATTTACAAGATAAGGTTGTCAGCCCTATGTACAACCTCATATTAGTTGCCTTGTATGACAACCCTGAGGGTTGAGTAGTGTTCTTTCTTTGTCTCTTCAGAGACCCCTGGGAATTATGCGCGATTAGTGATATGTAATAGGAATGTGACAGTTTTATAGGAATGTGACAGTTTTATAGGAATGTGACAGTTTTGACATTTTTGAAAATGAAAAAAATACTATTATAAAAGTAACCCCATGACAACTATTGAGTTAATAATATGAAGTGGAAACTATTTAAATTTATGATATGTGAAAACATAATGTCATGAATGTATGTAGAAACTGACTGAATGATGATATATAAAAAGAAATATGGCAAATTGGCATCATGTGGAAACCTATTACAGAGTGATAGTCTGTGGAAAAATGATGGTATGTTAAAACTATGGAAACATCATTTAGAAATGAAAATACTATGAGGAAAATATGTACACACTGACGAAATAACAGTGTGTAAACACAATGGCAATGTTATGGCATGTAAACATTAATACAAAATAAAGGTATTTAGAAACTATGACAAACTGATGTATATTTAGAAACTATGACAATCTGACAATATATAGAAACTTATCACAGACTGGCAATATGTATAAACTATGACAAACTGACAGTATTTAGAAACTGACAAACTGACATTATTTAGAAACTATGACAAACTGACAGTATTTAGAAACTGTGATAAACTGACAGTATTTAGAAACTATGACAAACTGACAGTATTTAGAAACTATGACAAACTGACAGAATATAGAAACTATGACAAACTGACAGTATGTAGAAACTATGACAAACTGACAGTATGTAGAAACTGTGACAAACTGCAGTATGTAGAAACTGACAAGGTGACAGTATTTAGAAACTGTGGCAAATTGGCAGTATTTAGAAACTGACAGACTGGCACTGTGCAGAAACTATGACAAACTGACAATATGTAGAAACTGACAGTATGTACAAATTATGACAAACTGACAGTATGTAGAAACTGACAAGCTGACAATATTTAGAAACTCTGACAGATTGGCAGTATTTAGAAACTGTGACAGACTGGCACTATATAGAAACTATGGCAGACTGACAGTTTGTAGAAACTGACAGTATGTACAAATTATGACAAACTGACAGTATGTAGAAACTGTGACAAAATAGTGATTGCTAACAGATTAATTTTGTGTTCAGTACTTCAACTTTAAAACTGAGGTTCTAGAAAAAAAGTAAAAAGAAAAAACAAAATAGGAAAAATGAAGGTGATATACAGAATAATTTATAAATATGTACATATCATGGGCACGGTGTAGAACATATGTTGAGTATGAACATGAATATGTCAATCACCATAAATTGTGATGGGGCCAGCTCCAGGGAAGAGCCAGTGGGGCAACTCACACTGGCTCGGGGACTCACACTGGCTTGGGGTGCCATGGCTCAAGGGTACCAAAATTGTCCCACAGAAAACATTAAACACAAATGAATAAATCATTGATGAAGATAGCTTCATTTTCTGTCATTTTTGTTTTGCTTTACCGCTTTTTTGTCATTTTAAAGTGCTGCAACACATACAATTATTACAAACTCTTTTTATTATATGACTGAATTTATATAACTCTTTAAATACGAGGTTGTAAATAGCAAAACACAATATTGAAGCATATTTCAGGAGGCACCAAATAAATAGTTGACTGGGGGGCGACTGAAACCCTGTTGGCTTGGGTCACTGAACGCCTAAACCCGGCCCTGCATTGTCACTACAGACCAGACAAGAAAATAGATAGTCCAGCTGTGTACTTATAAGCAGATTTTGATTTTGTGGGCATGCTCATGGGGCAGATCAGTTTACTGGGTTATCCACACCACAATAAGAATGGCGTAACGCTCATTTTACTGTGTTCATTACAGGTTCAGTAGAGAATGTCTCTGTTTTATGGATCACAATACTTCAGCTAAAACAACCAAAAGATTAGAGTATCTGATAGGAGACATGACAGACAAGATATATTTTTACATAAACATAGACATAGTCTGTTTAGCTGAAGAGAAGGTTTTTTTCTAAACAATTATATATAAATAGGAGAATGACTTGTGAGCAGGACATGTTAAGACTGAGATATGCTCACACGCAGACGGCTTTTTAAACCCATACACAGGCAGACATTTTCACATACGCAGACATGCCCACACACAGACAGACATTTTTACATAGAGGAAACCTACACACAAACAATTATACAGACAGAATTATCTGCTTACAGGCAGACATTTTGAAATACATAGACAAACTGACAAGAGTCAGATATTTTATTTTTTAGAAAACAAATTTTTTTGTTATTGACATAAGAGTTTTGCTTCGTTTTGGCAAGGCCCATCCTGTTCAACCTAGACACAAGGTCCGTTGATTATATTTGGAAGCATGTTCAAATATAAAAGATATTTGCTGGTCTGATGAATATGATTTTTAAATATACAGACATTATACACACAAGCAGACTTCATGATACGCTGGTACTAGCAGGAACACAAACATTTAACATACACAAACATGTATTAAAACATGTTTACATACTTAGACATGTCTAGACACAGATCTTTCTCTGTCTTATTTCTGTAGTCATGTCTTCTGTCTGCTGTACCTACCTTCTCTGTGGCTCCCCTACCTTCGGTCAGTCTTCTCTGTATTTCTGATCTTCTCCATATCATTCTCTCTGCCATCCTGCCATCCCTGTCTTTTTTCTGTCATCTTTCTGCCATCCCTGTCTTTTTTCTGTCTTCTTTCTGCCATCCCTGTCTTTTTTCTGTCATCTTTCTGCTATCCCTGTCTTTTTTCTGTTTTCTTTCGACCACATTTATCTTCTCTCTATCTTCTTCTATCATACCTATCTTCTCTCTTATCTTTTTTCTACCACACATGTTTTGTCTCTCTTCTTTCTGCCATCCCTGTCTTTTTTTTCTGTCTTCTTTCTACCACATTTATCTTCTTTTCCCATATTGTCTTGACCATCGGCACACTAGGGGTGATGTGGTCAGCATCACGCCGGCCGCCTTAACCTTCCCAGAGTTGCTCTGGTACCCAATTCTTGAGGCTGGGTTGACCCCAGAGCCGTTTGCGGTCTAAAAAATCCCACCTCAACTGGGGATCAAACCATGGACCACCGAGCCAGGAAGCCAGTACACTAACCACTGTGTTACCGCGGCTCATCCTCGGGTCAAGAAAATATGGGCCTAACACCATATTCCCAATATGCCTCAGTGGGCGTGTAACGGGATCCTATCTTCTTCTACCATATCTATCTTCTCTCTATCTTTTTTCTACCACACATGTTTTGTCTCTCTTCTTTCTGCCACACCTATTTTCTATCTTCTTTCTGTCCCACCTTTTTTTTTTTTTTTGCTCTTCTTTCTACCACACATATCTTCTCTCTCTCTATTTTCTTTCTTCTATCCATTTCTTCTCTCAAGTCTTCTTTTGTTCTTTCCATTTTATTTATGTATTTATTTTTTATATATTTTCTCTCCCATTCATATATTTTCTTGCTGTCGCGTCTGACGTGTATGTCTTCAGAATGTCTTTCTATTGCTTATTTTAATGGAACATTTATTACTTTCAGCGGAGGTTTGATATTTTGTATTGTGATTAATCTGTAACATTTCCCTGACCTCATTTTCCCTGGGGTATATCAGAAAGAATCTTTGTGAAACAGAAAAGTTACGTTAAGTGACTAGCAACATAGACTACAGTTTATTTTTGCAGAAGTGTAGCTCAAAGACTTCTCATTGGACACTCGGAGATGTGTCGTAATAATTAGCAGATACAGATGATTGGTTGATGTCTCGTTGGGACAAGGAACGATGATTGGCTGATGAAAGCATGATTGGGGATTCTTGTCACACTTACAGACTAAGAAAGTAGTGTTAGATGTCAGCAGTGAATAAGAAAGTATGAAAATTATTGGTTGATGGAGCACATGGATGTCACAAGTCTGAATGGTCACTGCTTATTTTTCTTGGTTGTTGTCATATGCGTTGTTGGTGTAATTTGCCCTTGAGATGTTACTGTGGATGAAATTAGAAAATTAAGTGAGATAAGTAAAGGAAAAATACAAGTTTTAGGGACCACTTTTTATTGTTGTCACCACATGCACTAAAAAGCAGAAAACCGTGAAACAAGAGATTTTAAGAGTCAAATATTTGAAACGTGACAAACACACAACGCTCATGTCATCTTAAATAAAAGTGGTTAAGGACTGACAATTTTGACACAGCTGTAATTTCATAATATAGTCAGCATTTAATATTGTTGCTCTGACAGCTTCTTTGAAGACAGTAGCAGTAGTGTATGCAGCAAAAATAAACAAATATTGGTCAAAAATAAACAGAGATTAAGAAGAGTGAAGTAAACATCAATTGAGCAGAGATAGAGTAATGTAGAGAGGAACACAGTTAGGTCGACATATCCAAAGATTAATAGAGAGAGACTGAAGTAAACAGGAAGTGAATAGAGATGGAGTAATGTAGAGAGGAACACAGTTAGGTCGACATATCCAAAGATTAAGAGAGAGAGAGTGAAGTAAACGAAAATGAATAGAGATGGAGTAATGTAGAGAGGAACACAGTTAGGTCGACATATCTGTTGAGGATTGTTTCATGCTTACAGGCATTTGAGTTTGGCCGACTCGAATGACTGTATCATGGAACACCTCAAACGAATAGAGATATATCTCATCGACCGATGTCGATGATTGTTGCATGTGTGCAAGCATTTGAGTTTGGCCAACTCGGATTGCTGCACCATGGAACATCGCAATTGAATATGGTAACGATAGGTATACATATCACTATGCATGACGCGTGTGTCTTTGTAAGGACATTCGACTTGTGGGTTTTGACCCGAACGGCAGTGTGTTTTAGAAGTGTGGCCATTGCCACTTATATTGTGTGGTATAACCACTGGAAAGTGTGTGGCGTAGTCCACTTTTGAATTGTGTGGCTGGGAAGCCATTTGAGCAGTGTATTTCTTGAACCAAACGTAAGTCGTAGTAGGAATAACGCAGTTTGCATAATTATGGCAGATTAGCCTGGCGTGGTATGCCAAAGGAACATTATGTTACTAGCAATAGCGTAAGACTAGTATAGATGGATATTGTACAGCTAGCGGCAAGCGTAAGCCTAGTGTAACGGATATTAAACGACTAGCAGTAGACGTAAGCCTAGCATAATAAGTGTATTGCTGACTAGCAGGATAGTTAAGTCTAGTTAGCCTCTGAATTTATGCCAAAGGACATTGGCCGTTAAAAAGGAACTGACCTCTAACCAGGACTCTAGATAGAGATTGTGAACATGTGCTTATGAAATAATGAGAACTCTTACAGATCGTACATGAATGTGATGTGACTTTTGTTCCCATGTGGTTGGTGTCTGCTCATGGTATGAAATTACTAATTAAATATTTTGAGTCGTCAAAATCACAGTGTTATCAACTATCGTATTCGGAGTTGAGTTAAATGCTATTCATCCTCAACTGATCATGACCAGTGATGATTAATGTCTTAACACGCTGCATCTCACACTGCCAATATAATTAATAAGACAAGAGACTAATACAGGTCAGTCAAGGGTCGAATTTAATATGAAACACATTCAGCACATAATGAATCACAAGGGTTAAAGCAGACATTATCGATACCAACGAACAGTATTACGGAATCCTACAAAAGTGATAAGAACCCGAGGGACTTTGACTCTATAAACTGAATACGAATATAATAACTTGGTCATCCTCAAATACTAGAAGTCATCGAAGCACCCAGAACATACTGGGATCCCGAGAAGCCCGTAACATTCTGGTGTCAGAAAGTGTCTGGATTTCGTGAATACTGGATTCCCCCCTTCAAGTATCGAATAAAGTCAAACTGATGATGAACGTTATGAAGGCAAAATCATTCTTTCAAGCCTAACCGGCAACTGAAATGCGCAGGACAGAAAGTGACGTCACTACATCGATGCCGTCAACTCTAGCAGACAACATTGCTTGAGAATCTGAAATTTTTCTTCCATCAAAGAGACTGATTCACGCAGATAGAACGGTAATCTTCCACTCAAGAACCTGAACCAGTGGAGAATGTATCTCTTGATCAAATTCATCTGAAGCTGCGACGCATATCGTTTGAAGAAACTACATTCGAAGACCGAAGCAAGACTTTCAAACGGTTCCCTACTGCGAAGGTCAAGGTCTACCATCAATGGACCTCAGCTGTTGAAGACAAATTGCGGAACTAGCTTTAGAATTACATGCATTCATGTATTTCTTAGAGGGACAACTAAACAGATAAGTTCTTGATTTTACTAGAGCGCTTGAACATTATCATATTGTCCTTGTATTATCTTTGGTCTACAGTTCATCATCACTTGACTTACTTTTTTACTATCATCTGTGTTTCCCCATTCATGTTTTTCGTATATTCGTATATTCGTATTGTTTAATATTGACTGGAATTTTCCCAGGAAAGCTTCAGTGAATGTTAACTTCTATTAGATTTGCATGCTTATTTTACTAACTGAGGATCTGACTGATTATATTTTTTCTTTTGAGTCAGGGAATAAATGTTTCTTCAATTAGTATTATAACCATATTTTGTGTGATTAGCAGTTTCGTCAATTGAATTACGTCCTCTTTATTTACATAACCTACTTTCAGTACTGTTGACAATCGTGGTCGTGTGTGATCTAAAACTTCTTTGTCTACACGTTTGTCTAAGACGACTTGTCTTGTTATATTTTTGTAATGTAAATTCTTCTCTTTCTTTTACTCATTACTGTTTATAAGTCTTCTTTATTTACTTTATAAGTGTAAAGTGTTGTTGTATAATTGAAAAATCATTTCATTGTAAATCATTTGATTGTTTTCACTGTCTTTGTCACATGTTCTTGGAACTTGTTTGTTATTGATTAATATATTCATGTACATATTATATCGAGTTCTATAATCCTGGTGTATATTATAGACTATTGAAGGTACTCAGAAACCTATTATCATGTCTACACTACAGGAATTCATTGATATTGGAAAAAGTTATGGAAAATCAGGGGCGGAACTACAAAGTTTTGCAGATACAAAATATGATGAATATTTATCGCGTCTGGAAAGAATGGAACAGCGCGAAATGACTAAACGAGCTGATGAGCTTAGGAGATTTGAATTAACCCAAGAGAGGGAATTGAAGGAAAAAGAAATATCCATGAAATTGGAATTAGAACGACTGACTTTAGCTCAACAAGAAAAAGACAGAGAGCAGAAAGATAAAGAATTAGCTCAACAAGAAAAAGACAGAGAATTCGACAAGGAAAAAATGGAATTTGAGAAGGAAAGAATGGCACAACGAGATAAAGAAATGGAATTAAGGAGAATGGAACTTATGCAACTGGATCAAGCACATAAAAATGCCATGGAAATGGAAACATTAAAACTTCATGCTGAAAAAGAAAAAGCTTTAGAATTAGCTAAAGTGCAGTCTGAACAGACTAAGACTGCGGCTGCTACAAATATTTTTTATCCTAAGTTAAAAATGCCACATTTTGACCAGACTCGCGATTGTGTTGACTCTTTCCTATCTAGATTCATCATCAAGGTCACAGCTCTGAACATACCCAAGGAAAGATGGAGCAGTCTTTTACTTGATTTTTTGACTGGTGACTCACTTAAATGTTTCATGAGTCTTGATGAGAAGAGCAGAAGCGATTTCGATGTCGTAAAAGAGGTATTACTAAGACGTTTCCAGTTAACTGAGTCTGGATTCAGAGATCGCTTTCATGCTGCAAAACCAAGCAAGGATGCAGATTTTGGTGAATTCATTGCATCTATTAAACATTTCCTTAGCAGATGGATTGATTTGTCAGGTATAAATAAAACATATGAAGGTGTTATAGATCTCATGCTGCGAGATAAAGTTTTATCCGCATGCAGCACTGAATTAGAAGCATTTTTACAGGAAAGACATCCTAATTCTATGGATGAGTATGAAAAACTCGGAAGACAGTATCAAACTGCACATCAGAATAAAGATCTTCATAGATCGACTATTCGAGATCCTATGCCTGTATGCGCGGTACAACATGATCACAGACCTCGATCGAAGAGCTTTGATGGACGCTGTCGTTCAGATTATTATCAATCCGACAGAGGTTTTTATAACTTCCGTCGTCATCGCTCTCCTTCGAATTCATATCGTCGGGGTTATAGAGGATATTCACCTCATGATCGTGGGTATCACAGAGGCAGGGATTATGATGGTTCACATCAAAAAGGATACTATAAGCAGAGATCATCTTATGGTAGAGATGCCAGGAAGGATGACTCTACTGATTTTTATTATAGCAATAAAAAGTCAGTCAATAATAACAAAGGTAATGCCAGATCTCCGTCGAGAGACAAAAATAAACACAGACCTGCAAATAGTTGCAGTGTTAAAAAGGAAAAAGGTAATGATGATAATGATCATGCGAACGCATGTATGGTAATGAATGATACATGTTATGAGTGTCAGTCGAAAAACAGATTAAAATCTACAATTACACTTGATTGTGGTCATTGTATGCCAACAATGTCGGCATGTGTAAATGTCGGTTATCTTACATTTCATCCCGGAATATTGGATGGTAAGGTAGTGAGAGTTTTACGGGACACGGGGTCTTCAACGATAGGCATTAAGCACTCGCTTATCGAGCCCTCTGCTTTTACAGGCAAATCAGTTAAGTGTGTCACATTTGGTGGGAGTATAGAAACTTTCCCTGTGGCACGAGTATACATTGATACTCCTTTTTACACAGGCACTGTCTATGCCTGCGGCTTGAGAGCACCCATAACTGAAATTATAATAGGAAACATACCAGGAGTTAAAGATTGCACTCCTGAGGAGATTGCAATGTGGGTTGAATCTCACGCACAGGTGGCAAATGCTGTTGTAACGAGAGCACAACAGTTAGCTACGGATATGGCTACACCACCTCTTCCTATAATAGATACAATTATGTCTCAAGTTGGCACTGTTTCACCTTCTGTTTTTTCAGAAAAACAGAAGAGTGACCCAACTTTACAAGGATTGTTTAGCCGAGCAGAACAAAAAACTATTAAATACACAAGAGGGGCTAAACAATGGTTCAAGATAAAGAAATCAATACTCACTAGATATTATGATGATGGCAAAACAATTATACATCAAGTGATAGTACCTAAAGAATACAGACCATTGGTCCTACAAACAGGTCATGACTCCCCTATGGCAGGGCATATGGGGATCAAAAGAACATTGTTTCGTGTTACGTCACAATTTTATTGGCCTGGGGTTAATAAGGATACAAAGTTATACTGCAAATCATGTACAACATGCCAAGGTATAGCACGTAAGGGCAGGTTCCATACGGCACCCTTACAGATTACGGACGTGCCTGAGAGACCTTTCAAAAAGATAGCAGTAGATATAGTGGGTCCGTTATCAATTGTTTCAAATAATGGATTTCGTTATATTTTAACTTGCGTAGATCTTTGCACGCGTTGGCCAGAGGCCATACCGTTGAAAACCATCACAACTGCATCTGTGTCTGATGCATTATTTTCGATATTTTGTCGAATCGGTTTTCCGGAAGAGATTTTGTCAGATCAAGGATCACAATTTACTTCCAACATTATGAGGGATTTAGAATCCATGCTATCTGTTCACCACTCGTTTTGTAGTGCGTATAGGCCTCAAACGGTGTGTGCGAGCGCTACAATAGCACTCTAAAACAGATGTTATCTAAGATAACTGAAGAATGCCCTCGTGAATGGGATCGGCTTCTGCCGGCGGCCCTCTTCGCTTTTCGTGAAGTGCCCCACGAGAGCACGGGGTGGTCTCCGTTCGAATTGGTTTATGGTTCGAATCCGCGCGGACCAATGATGATACTCAAAGATTTGTTGATTGGAGCGTCAATTGATACAGCCACTCGAAACAGCTACGAGTTAGTGATTGATCTCCGACAACGAATCATCGCTGCGTGCACTTATGCATCCCAGAGTATTAAATCAGCCACTCAACGATCACGATTATTACATAATCAAAAGAGAATATTAAGATCATTTAAACCAGGGGAAAAAGTTTGGTTGTTGCTACCTCATAACGATAACAAATTACTGATATCATGGCAAGGTCCATTTGATATTATCAAACAAGTCACAGATGTTGACTACTCGGTAAACGTTAGAGGAAAAATCAAAACCTTCCACGTCAACATGCTAAAATTAGCAGTTGAAAGACCACAGGAATTAATTCCTGTCATTAACTCTATTGATGATTCTTCACATCATACTGCTTCTTTTGCAGTTGTTCATGAAGAAGATACTACTTCGTCTATCCCTTTACAATTTCAACTACCTTCTTTGCAATCATCGGAATCTTGGAAAGACGTGACTATTTCTTCTTCACTGTCTTCTTCTCAACAAGATCAAGTTCGGGATATTCTCATTTCTTTCAATGATGTTCTCACCGACCTTCCAGGTCAGACATCGCTTATATCCCATGATATTACTCTTACAGATTATAAACCTATCAAACTCAGACCCTATCCTATATCTTTACACCACAAAGATAGGGTAGAGAAAGAGTTAAAGGAGATGATACGTTTAGGTGTGATATCTCCTTCGGAATCACCATATGCATTCCCAATGGTGATTGTTAAAAAGAAGGATGATTCTTTACGCATTTGTATTGATTTTAGGCGATTGAACAAAATTACAATCACAGACGGTGAGCCTATGCCACTTTTAGAGGATCTTTTGTCAGAATTATCTAATGCTACCTTCTTTAGCAAATTAGATCTCTCTAAAGGCTACTGGCAAATTCCTCTTGCCGAAAATGCCAAACCTTACACAGCTTTCACAACTCCTTTTGGGCTCTACCAATGGAATTATATGTGTTTTGGATTGGTAAATGCGCCAGCGACGTTTGTGCGCATGATGCGCCGCCTTCTTGGCGATCGTAAAGATGTCATCACGTACATCGATGACATCTGCCTATTTCATGACTCGTGGGAAGACCATATTGATGGTTTAACTTCCCTTCTACATACGTTACGTATGCATGGTTTGACTGTGCGACCTTCAAAGGTCCAAATAGGTTGTCAGGAAATTTCTTTTCTTGGTCACCGAATAGGTAACCACAAACTGTATCCTGACGACAATACAGTCAAAAGAATTCTTGAGATTTCTACCCCTTCTACTAAGAAACAAGTTAGAAGCCTTTTAGGCCTAATAAACTATTACCATAAGTTCATCCCGCATTTCGCACAACTATCTACACCTTTGTCCGCACTGTTGACCAAAGGTAGTCCTAATAAGATACGTTGGGACAAAGATTGCGAAAGCGCTTTGGTAACAATTAAGAAATTATTTAGCAATGCACCTATTTTGTTATTACCGAATATACGTATTCCATTCATACTCCAATCAGATGTCTCGAGCTACTCCATGGGTGGTTGTTTGCTGCAATGTTACAAGGAAACACTCCATCCATGTTTCTATGTGTCGAGGAAACTGACTCCAGCTGAACAGAAGTATGCGACAGGTGAACGTGAGCTCCTGTCTATGGTCTGGTGCCTGGAGAAGCTGTCAAGATATCTCATCGGCACGCACTTTTACATTATGACAGACCATAGTCCTCTTACTTACATAACAGCTAGAACAATGCGTAACGCTAGAATACACCGATGGTATTTGTTAATTCAAGAATTTTCATTTACGATTCTGCCTATTGCTGGCTCAGACAATAACTTGGCAGATCTTTTATCGCGCAACGTCTTTGAGAAGAAATTGAATTAACTCTTTAGTCACCATGTTGACAAGTGCTATTATTAATGTCATAAAATTTAATGTGTCTACTTAGTGATTATCATACTTATAGGTAGGTAGTACTAATATTGATATGTTCGGGAGACGAGCGTCTTCTCCATCACTATCATCCGTGCCACAAGTGTCACGTTTGGAAGTGAGGGGGATGATGTTGAGGATTGTTTCATGCTTACAGGCATTTGAGTTTGGCCGACTCGAATGACTGTATCATGGAACACCTCAAACGAATAGAGATATATCTCATCGACCGATGTCGATGATTGTTGCATGTGTGCAAGCATTTGAGTTTGGCCAACTCGGATTGCTGCACCATGGAACATCGCAATTGAATATGGTAACGATAGGTATACATATCACTATGCATGACGCGTGTGTCTTTGTAAGGACATTCGACTTGTGGGTTTTGACCCGAACGGCAGTGTGTTTTAGAAGTGTGGCCATTGCCACTTATATTGTGTGGTATAACCACTGGAAAGTGTGTGGCGTAGTCCACTTTTGAATTGTGTGGCTGGGAAGCCATTTGAGCAGTGTATTTCTTGAACCAAACGTAAGTCGTAGTAGGAATAACGCAGTTTGCATAATTATGGCAGATTAGCCTGGCGTGGTATGCCAAAGGAACATTATGTTACTAGCAATAGCGTAAGACTAGTATAGATGGATATTGTACAGCTAGCGGCAAGCGTAAGCCTAGTGTAACGGATATTAAACGACTAGCAGTAGACGTAAGCCTAGCATAATAAGTGTATTGCTGACTAGCAGGATAGTTAAGTCTAGTTAGCCTCTGAATTTATGCCAAAGGACATTGGCCGTTAAAAAGGAACTGACCTCTAACCAGGACTCTAGATAGAGATTGTGAACATGTGCTTATGAAATAATGAGAACTCTTACAGATCGTACATGAATGTGATGTGACTTTTGTTCCCATGTAGTTGGTGTCTGCTCATGGTATGAAATTACTAATTAAATATTTTGAGTCGTCAAAATCACAGTGTTATCAACTATCGTATTCGGAGTTGAGTTAAATGCTATTCATCCTCAACTGATCATGACCAGTGATGATTAATGTCTTAACACGCTGCATCTCACACTGCCAATATAATTAATAAGACAAGAGACTAATACAGGTCAGTCAAGGGTCGAATTTAATATGAAACACATTCAGCACATAATGAATCACAAGGGTTAAAGCAGACATTATCGATACCAACGAACAGTATTACGGAATCCTACAAAAGTGATAAGAACCCGAGGGACTTTGACTCTATAAACTGAATACGAATATAATAACTTGGTCATCCTCAAATACTAGAAGTCATCGAAGCACCCAGAACATACTGGGATCCCGAGAAGCCCGTAACAATATCCAAAGATTAAGAGAGAGAGAGTGAAGTAAACAGAAAGTTAATAGAGATGGAATAATGTAGAGAGGAACACAGTTAGGTCGACATATCCAAAGATTAAGAGAGAGAGAGAGAGTGAAGTAAACGAAAGTGAATAGAGATGGAGTAATGTAGAGAGGAACACAGTTAGGTCGACATATCCAAAGATTAAGAGAGAGAGTGAAGTAAACGGAAATGAATAGAGATGGAGTAATGTAGAGAGGAACACAGTTAGGTCGACATATCCAAAGATTAAGAGAGAGAGTGAAGTAAACAGAAAGTAAATAGAGATGGAGTAATGTAGAGAGGAACACAGTTAGGTCGACATATCCAAAGATTAAGAGAGAAAGTGAAGTAAACAGAAAGTAAATAGAGATGGAGTAATGTAGAGAGGAACACAGTTAGGTCGACATATCCAAAGATTAAGAGAGAGAGTGAAGTAAACAGAAAGTAAATAGAAATGGAGTAATGTAGAGAGGAACACAGTTAGGTCGACATATCCAAAGATTAAGAGAGAAAGTATGTGAACAGAAAGTGAATAAAGATAGAGTAATGTAAAGATGAACACAGAGTAAGGTCGACATGTACAAAGATCAAGAGAGTGTGAAGTAAACAGGGTAATGTAGAGATAAACAGACATTAAGAAAGAGTGTAATGTAAACAGTCATGTAGAGAATAAAGTAAATGGAGTGGAGAAAGAGTACTGTACAGATGAACACAAAGTAAAGTTGAGATATGCAGAGGTTTAGAGAGAGAGAGAGTGTGTGAGAGTGAAGTAAACAGAAAATTCACATTGTAATGTAGAGATAAACCTAGAGTAAGGTAAAGTTACATAGAGATTAAGACAGAGTAAAATAAACAGAGTAATGCAGAGATACACAGAAGAGATGAATACATAGAGTAAATAGAGATATACATAGGTTAAGAGAGAGAAGTAATCAGAAAATTAACACAGAAGTGTAGAGAAGAGCACAGGGTGAAGAACAGATAAACTAAGAGTGAGCACATCTGAGCAATGTGGGATGGTAGATCAAGAGTGAGTATTCTTCGTCTTGATTTTCTATTTTATGATCACAACTATTTCTCTCATATAACGACACCTACTCATATAACCACACCTACTCTCATATAACCACACCTACTCTCATATAATGACACCTACTCATATAACCACACCTACTCATATAACCACACCTACTCTCATATAACCACACCTACTCATAACCACACCTATTTCCCTCATATAACCACACCTACTCTCATGTAACCACACCTACTCTCATGTAACCACACCTACTCTCATATAACCACCTACTCTCATATAACCACACCTACTCTCATATAACCACACCTACTCATAACCACACCTACTCTCAAAACCACACCTATTTCCCTCATATAACCACACCTCTCATATAACCACACATATGTCTCATATACCCACACTTACTCTCATATAACCACACCTACTCTCGTATAACCACACCTACTCTCATATAACCACACCTAATCATATAACCACACCTATTTCCCTCATATAACCACACCTACTCATGTAACCACACCTACTTTCATATAAGAACACCTACTCATAACCACACCTACTCATATAACCACACCTACTCTAATATAACCACACCTACTCTCGTATAACCACACCTACTCTCATATAACCACACCTACCCATATAACCACACCTACTCTCATATAAGCACACCTACTCATATAACCACACCTACTCTCGTATAACCACACCTACTCTCGTATAACCACACCTACTCTCATATAACCACACCTACTCATAACCACACCTACTCATATAACTACACCTACTCATATAACCACATCTACTCATATAACCACACCTATTTCCCTCATATAACTACACCTACTCTCATATAACCACATCTACTCTCAAAACCACACCTTTTCCCCTCATATAACCACACCTACTCTCATAACCACACACGTCTGATATACCCACACCTACTCTCATATAACCACACATTTCTCTGATATAACCCCACCTACTCTCATATAACCATACCTATTTCACTCAAATAACCACACCTATTTCTCTTATATAACTACACATATTTCTCTCATATAACCACATCTATTTCTCTCATATAACCACATCTATTTCTGTCATATAACCACACCTATTTCTCATATAACCACACCTTTTTTATCTCATAACCACACCTATTTCTCTCATATAACCACACCTACTCTCATATTACCACACCTATTTCTCTCATATAACCACACCTATTTCTCTTATATAACCACACATATTTCTCTCATATAACCACACCTATTTCTTTTCTATAACCACACATATTTCTCTCATGTAACCACACATATTTCTCTAATATAACCACACCAATTTCTCTTATATAACCACACATATTTCTGTTATATAACCACACATATTTCTCTCATATAACGACACCTATCATATAACCACACCTATTTCTCTCATATAACCACACCTATTTCTCTCATATAACCTCGCCTATTTATCTCATATAACCTCACCTATTTCTCATATAAACACACCTATTTCTCTCATATAACCTCACCTATTTCTCTCATATAACCACACCACCTCTCATATAACAACACAAATTTCTCATATAACCACACCTACTCTCATATAACCACAAACATTTTTCACATAACGACACCTACTCTCATATAACCACACCTACTCTCATATGTCGCGGTAGCATAATGGTTAGTGCACTGGCTTCCTTGCTCAGTGGTCTATGGTTCGATCCCCAGATGAGGTTGGATTATTTTAGGCCACAAACGGCTCCAGGGTTGACCCAGCCCCAATTGGGTACCAGAGCAACTTCTGGGAAGGTTAAGGCGGCCGGCGTGATGCTGACCACATCACCCCTAGTGTGCCGATGGTCAAGAAAATATGGGCCTAACACCATATTCCCAATATGCCTCAATGGGCGTTTGACGGGATCCTTTACCTTTTATTTACCTTACTCTCATATAACCACACATATTTCCCTCATATAACCCCACTCTCATATAGCCACACCTAATCTCATATAACCACACATAAGTCTCATATAACCACACCTACTCTTATATAACCACAAAAATTTCTCTCATATAACCACACCTATTTCACTCATATAACCACACACATTTCTCTCATATAACCACACAAATGTCTCTCATATAACCACACCTATTTCACTCATATAACCACACCTCTTTTTCTCATATAACCACACCTATTTCTCTCAAATAACCACACCTATTTCTCTCATATAACCACACCTATTTCTCTCATATAACCACACATATTTCTCTCATATAACCACACTCATTTCTCTCGTATAACCACACCTTTTTATTATCATTAAACGCACCCGCTATTACTCGAGGTGAAATCTCAGGTTAGTATGTCTAACCCGAGACTGATTTTAGAGTATCCTGTTTTCCCTGTACGCTGACAAGTGTCCTCTCGCCATTCAGGCAGATACTCGCCGTCTTCGGAGAGTACCAATTAGAGCTGGGTCGGCTCAGGAGCCATTCAGGTTATTCCACTTTTTCAAATGTCCTCGCCAGGGCTCGAATTAATCCAGTCCAAATCTCGGTCGGCAACACTCATGCAAATGTCCTCGGCCAGGCTTGAACCTGGATCACCCGATCGCCAGCGCAGTATGGTAACCACTACACCAGCGCGGCACCATAACCACACCTATTTCTCTCATATAACCACACCTACTCTCATATTACCACACCTATTTCTCTCATATAACCACACCTATTTCTCTTATATAACCACACATATTTCTCTCATATAACCACACCTATTTCTTTTCTATAACCACACATATTTCTCTCATGTAACCACACATATTTCTCTAATATAACCACACCAATTTCTCTTATATAACCACACATATTTCTGTTATATAACCACACATATTTCTCTCATATAACGACACCTATCATATAACCACACCTATTTCTCTCATATAACCACACCTATTTCTCTCATATAACCTCGCCTATTTATCTCATATAACCTCACCTATTTCTCATATAAACACACCTATTTCTCTCATATAACCTCACCTATTTCTCTCATATAACCACACCACCTCTCATATAACAACACAAATTTCTCATATAACCACACCTACTCTCATATAACCACAAACATTTTTCACATAACGACACCTACTCTCATATAACCACACCTACTCTCATATGTCGCGGTAGCATAATGGTTAGTGCACTGGCTTCCTTGCTCAGTGGTCTATGGTTCGATCCCCAGATGAGGTTGGATTATTTTAGGCCACAAACGGCTCCAGGGTTGACCCAGCCCCAATTGGGTACCAGAGCAACTTCTGGGAAGGTTAAGGCGGCCGGCGTGATGCTGACCACATCACCCCTAGTGTGCCGATGGTCAAGAAAATATGGGCCTAACACCATATTCCCAATATGCCTCAATGGGCGTTTGACGGGATCCTTTACCTTTTATTTACCTTACTCTCATATAACCACACATATTTCCCTCATATAACCACACCCACTCTCATATAGCCACACCTAATCTCATATAACCACACATAAGTCTCATATAACCACACCTACTCTTATATAACCACAAAAATTTCTCTCATATAACCACACCTATTTCACTCATATAACCACACACATTTCTCTCATATAACCACACAAATGTCTCTCATATAACCACACCTATTTCACTCATATAACCACACCTCTTTTTCTCATATAACCACACCTATTTCTCTCAAATAACCACACCTATTTCTCTCATATAACCACACCTATTTCTCTCATATAACCACACATATTTCTCTCATATAACCACACTCATTTCTCTCGTATAACCACACCTTTTTATTATCATTAAACGCACCCGCTATTACTCGAGGTGAAATCTCAGGTTAGTATGTCTAACCCGAGACTGATTTTAGAGTATCCTGTTTTCCCTGTACGCTGACAAGTGTCCTCTCGCCATTCAGGCAGATACTCGCCGTCTTCGGAGAGTACCAATTAGAGCTGGGTCGGCTCAGGAGCCATTCAGGTTATTCCACTTTTTCAAATGTCCTCGCCAGGGCTCGAATTAATCCAGTCCAAATCTCGGTCGGCGACACTCATGCAAATGTCCTCGGCCAGGCTTGAACCTGGATCACCCGATCGCCAGCGCAGTATGGTAACCACTACACCAGCGCGGCACCATAACCACACCTATTTCTCTCATATAACCAAACTCCATAATTCTCGCCGTTTGTACGTCGGTCACATCTAAGGGATGCAACTGTTGTTGAAAGTTAGACATTAATTGTATTGTTTCCCTTATATGTACTCTCCCGAAAATAGTAACACTCAACGAAGTAAAAGTCCGTGAATTGTGCAACACAAAGTGAGTGACAGTGATTTATGAATAAAATGTTTTTGATAAAATAAGTTTTTGGTTGTAGAACCCGTTTCATTCCGGAAACGGATTTAACTCATCATTTTGTTAAAAATAACCTTAAAATGTAAGTTTTTGATTGTTTCTTCAAGATGACATTTTAATTTAAAGTATTGCAGACATATTGTTGGAGCTACTCGCTGGCAATGAAACGGTTTATTGGAGCATAGATACCATTATCTGCGATGATCCCAACGACGCAGTTGATTTTTCAACCGAGTTCCTTAACGAGCAGTGCCCATCAGGAATGTCACCGCATTTGCTGAAATTAAAGGTTGGTGCATGTGTCATGCTATTATTGCGAAATCTGAACGCATAAAACGGACTATTGAATGGCACGCGTTTGGTCATAAAAGTCTTGCATCGGAATTCCATTGATGCAGAAATTATCACTGGCAGTAATAAGGGAGAACCAGTCTTAATTCCTCGCATTGACTTAGAACCGAGCGAGCGAAGTTTGCCATTTAGGTTGCGACGTCGTCAATTCCTAGTGATTTTAGCATTTGCAATTACGACCAATAAGGCTCAAGGACAATCTTTTGATCACGTAGGAGTTTTCTTTCCTGAACCTGTTTTCGGACACGGCCAGCTCTATGTCGCCCTCACCCGATGTACAAATCATGAAAACTTGAAAGTTTTTGTGTAAAAAACGCTTTTTATCAAGGAACAATCTTTGAAACAAATCGACGCACTTTCACAAAAAAATTTTGTTATGCAATAACTTTTATATTGAATTAAAAATACTTAAAAAATATATTACAGTTTTTGATTTACTTCCGCCATTATTGACGGGTTATTGCTAGTCACACATATGGGTGATCTGTCTCAGGCTCCTGTCATAGTTCTCATGTAACCACATCTATTTATCTCATACAACGGGGGTGGGGGGGGGGGGGGGGGGGGGGGGGGTGGGGTGGGGGGGGGGGGGGGGGGGGGGGGGGGGGGGGGGGGGGGGGGCTTATCTAAGTCTTCTGTCATCAATCTCATAAAACCACGTCTATTTCTCTCATTTAATTGGCGCCATTCAGTTTTTCCATCGGTTAGGCTGGTGAAGGCCATCACTGTTTATCTGCTCTTCACGTAGACTCGAAAGGACATATTCTACTGTTTGTTCGTCTTTCCCACATGGACACGTCTGTCTGCCAGATTTTACATTTGTTGAACAAACGCTGTTGGAGTCTGCAGTGACCGGTTCTCGGTCTGAAAATTATCTTTTGATCTTTTCTTGGTACGAAGGTGTATGCAACTGTTAAATCTTTGGGGTCGGAGTGGCTAAGAGGTATGGTGTCGGCCTTGAATTCTAGAGGTACCGGGTTCGATTCCCAGTAGAGGGAATATAATTTATGGAAATTATTGTTCAGAACCAGTGGTCCTAATCATGCCATGCTCCCCCCTGGTCTCACGGGGATAGTCCTTCAAACCAAACCAAATCTGACGCTAGGTTTGAAGGACTATCTTCATTGCACACGGACACCTCCATCAGTGTGCCTCCCTTAGACCACACAAGGAGGATCTCAGCTCAGTGCATGAACTCCGTAGCACCGGTGAGAACCCCAATAGGAATCACACATTCTATAAATATTGTTGTGGTGGGTAGGTTTCCTATTTTTTAGATTTAAAGTTATTTTTTATTTCCGATTTCACACTTTGCCTTGCCTTCAGTTTGAATTTTACTTCAACCTTCTTTGGACAGTCTATCTGCCTTGGCATTTCCACGCATATACTCGTAGAAGACGGTGAGATTTTGTTACACATTTTAAAAATAATCGGATAGTGATCTAAACAGAATAAAAAGATTCAGATATAGGAAAATAGTAATAGTTCAAGAAAAAAAAAGAACAGTGCAGAGATCAACAGAGACTAATGATTGAAGATTAGAATGAGTTAAGGAGAGTAAGGTGGAGGTTACCAGCGATTCAGAGAAAAGAAGAGTTAGCTAGTTAATGAAAATCAGATAGAGGTTAACAGAGACTGAAGCAGAGAAGATCAGAATGATGTAAACAAATAAATAAAGATAGTGCGGAGAGGAATAAAAGGTTTACCAAAAAAATATTTATATCGTTTTGTGAACAAACTTTTGTGTATGAGACCTGATATAGCCAGGTACATTGGACCAGACAAATATTTGCTTAATAGACTAGATATACGCAGTTAAGACGTATATGTGTGCTAGATTAGGTATACATAGCAAGACAAATATATGTGAGCTAGGCTAGATATACATCGCAAGACAAATATCTGTGTACTAAGCGAGGTATTAACGAGGTCAGACAAAACTTGTATGTACCAGACCAGGTGTTCGCGGTCAGACAAAGTATTTATGTACCAGACAGGTATACGCGATCAGACAAAACATTTATGTACCAGACCTGGTCAGACAAAAAATGTGTGTACCAGACCACGTATACCTGGTCAGACACAACATTTGTGTACCAGACCAAGTATACGCCGTCAGACAAAACATTTATGCACCATACCAAGTATACGCGGTCAGATAAAACATTTGGGTACCAGACTATGTATACGCGGTCAGACACAACATTTGTGTACCAGAACAAGTATACGCGGTCAGACAAAACGTGTATGTACTAGACCAGGTGTACACGATCAGACAAAACGAGTATGTTCCAGACCAGGTATACACGATCAGACAAATCATGTATTTACTAGACCTAGTATACGTAGTCAGACAAAACATGCATGTACGTGGTCAGACAAAACATCTGACAAGGTAGGTAGTAATGACGCATACATCAAGATCATCAATTACAGTCATAGCCATGACACAAGACAGTATGTCGTAGACACGGACAGACAAACACACTCACTAGTTGGAAGACGATCTGCGGCTGTACTTGATGCACAAGATGATGATGATGACGATGAAGACGAGGCAGGCAGCACCCAAAACTCCCGCAATGATGGCAATGGTCGGAACAACGTGTAAGGATAGCACTAGTCACTTCTAGCCATCTTGTGGTCGGACCAACGTGTAAGGATAGCACTAGTCACTTCTAGCCATCTTGTGGTCGGACCAACGTGTAAGGATAGCACTAGTCACTTCTAGCCATCTTGTGGTCGGAACAACGTGTAAGGATAGCACTAGTCACTTCTAGCCATCTTGTGGTCGGAACAACGTGTAAGGATAGCACTAGTCACTTCTAGCCATCTTGTGGTCGGAACAACGTGTAAGGATAGCACTAGTCACTTCTAGCCATCTTGTGGTCGGACCAACGTGTAAGGATAGCACTAGTCACTTCTAGCTATCTTGTGGTCGGAACAACGTGTAAGGATAGCACTAGTCACTTCTAGCCATCTTGTGGTCGGAACAACGTGTAAGGATAGCACTAGTCACTTCTAGCCATCTTGTGGTCGGACCAACGTGTAAGGATAGCACTAGTCACTTCTAGCCATCTTGTGGTCGGAACAACGTGTAAGGATAGCACTAGTCACTTCTAGCCATCTTGTGGTCGGAACAACGTGTAAGGATAGCACTAGTCACTTCTAGCCATCTTGTGGTCGGACCAACGTGTAAGGATAGCACTAGTCACTTCTAGCCATCTTGTGGTCGGACCAACGTGTAAGGATAGCACTAGTCACTTCTAGCTATCTTGTGGTCGGAACAACGTGTAAGGATAGCACTAGTCACTTCTAGCCATCTTGTGGTCGGAACAACGTGTAAGGATAGCACTAGTCACTTCTAGCCATCTTGTGGTCGGAACAACGTGTAAGGATAGCACTAGTCACTTCTAGCCATCTTGTGGTCGGACCAACGTGTAAGGATAGCACTAGTCACTTCTAGCTATCTTGTGGTCGGAACAACGTGTAAGGATAGCACTAGTCACTTCTAGCCATCTTGTGGTCGGAACAACGTGTAAGGATAGCACTAGTCACTTCTAGCCATCTTGTGGTCGGAACAACGTGTAAGGATAGCACTAGTCACTTCTAGCCATCTTGTGGTCGGAACAACGTGTAAGGATAGCACTAGTCACTTCTAGCCATCTTGTGGTCGGAACAACGTGTAAGGATAGCACTAGTCACTTCTAGCCATCTTGTGGTCGGAACAACGTGTAAGGATAGCACTAGTCACTTCTAGCCATCTTGTGATCGTACAGACGTGTAAGGGTAGCACTAGTCACTTCTAGCCATCTTGTGGTCGGAACAACGTGTAAGGATAGCACTAGTCACTTCTAGCCATCTTGTGGTCGGAACAACGTGTAAGGATAGCACTAGTCACTTCTAGCCATCTTGTGGTCGGAACAACGTGTAAGGATAGCACTAGTCACTTCTAGCCATCTTGTGGTCGGAACAACGTGTAAGGATAGCACTAGTCACTTCTAGCCATCTTGTGGTCGGACCAACGTGTAAGGATAGCACTAGTCACTTCTAGCTATCTTGTGGTCGGAACAACGTGTAAGGATAGCACTAGTCACTTCTAGCCATCTTGTGGTCGGAACAACGTGTAAGGATAGCACTAGTCACTTCTAGCCATCTTGTGGTCGGACCAACGTGTAAGGATAGCACTAGTCACTTCTAGCCATCTTGTGGTCGGAACAACGTGCAAGGATAGCTAGTCACTAAAGCTTGTGGTCGGAACAACTTAAGGAACAGCTTGATACTTCTATCCCTCTTATCTGGTCAAACTACTTTTATCTTTACGGACCAACGTTTAGCACTTTCTTTTTTTCTTTCTTTCTTTCTTTCTTTCTTTCTTTTCTTTCTTTCTTTCTTTCTTTCTTTCTTTCTTTCTTTCTTTCTTTCTTTCTTTCTTTCTTTCTTTCTTTCTTTCTTTCTTTCTATCGTTCGTGTACATACCGCTTACCTAGTTTTTGTTGTTTGTACGACTCAAGTCTCGGGTTTGTCTCTGTTTTTTTTCCTGCTATTAATTTGAGCTCATGAGTCTGAAGAACGCTCCGTTGGAGCACCAAAATTAACTGTTGCTGATGGGCGAAAATCATGTATGAATATCATGATGTAATGGTACTGATGATGATTACAATGTTGGTAGTGATGATGAATGTGGTGATAGTTTTGGAATAAAGACGATAGAAGAGGTGTTAGTGATTACAACCATGGCATAAGCAGTATGGGTTCTAGGAACATATAGTGAAATCAGAGAACGAGTACTAGGGCGAGAGAGGCTACCGTTGCTTTGGAAAATGTGTGGATATCAGGGTTAGAATAGTTTCAGCACAGAAATCTGAATCGACAATTCAAATGACAGGATGACCTTGTTGTGTGGCACCGAAACAGCAGAGACGACAACCAGAAAGATGTAACTTTCATGGACGGAGGCATACGCAGAGCGGAGGGATTAAATTGGTGTGACAAGATCACCAGTGAGGCTGATGGAGGAAGCCAGAATGATGCCGGTGGAACGGGATGTAACGAAAAGGCGTTCGCTAAGACCTATGTTGAGAAAACCGATTGAGCAGTCCCCTCTTCTGGTCTCGCCTGGTCGGAGAATGGAATTGTAAGGAAGACACGTAAAGGCCTTTAAAGGATGTCATAGGAAATTAAGACTTTGGATATATTTGTTAAAGGCTTGTAATTCAATGGAAGCTGACAGATAGTGAATAATATGTAGATGATGATAGTTATGACAGCGCTGATAATGATGGCAGCACTTACTGACACATCGTAGTCACTGAGGTGTTAGAAGCAACACTAGCGTAACATACGCCGTGATAGCTGCAGTCTCTTTGCCATGACGAGGAAACCTTTAGTTGTAGTCAGTGCTTTTGTTTTATCGTCGCCATCATCATCATCATCATCATCAGCTTTCAGCATAGACCATCAACAATTTCACGCCAAGAATTCCAGACTTGTGCCATTCGTTCACAGTCTTTCCATGTTTCTTTCACCCCCCTCATGTCTGGTCTCCAGTTTTAAAGTGCTTTTATTTGCTTGTTTCATGTTTTTTTTTTTTTTGGTACAAATCAAAGGTTTCAGCACAAACACTATTGGAATAGGGAAGCGGAGGTGGGTGTGGGTGAAGTGGTATGGGACATTAGACTGTATTTATTATCAATATACGCTGGGTTGGCCATATCCGTCGTATGGAATATGGTCGCATCTCCAAAGATATTTTCTACGGACAACTGGCAGATGGCAAAAGAACAGCCTGACCACCGCAGCTGAGGTTCAAAGATGTGTGTAACAGAGACCACAGCTGAGGTTCAAAGATGTGTGTAACAGAGACCGCAGCTGAGGTTCAAAGACGTGTGTAACAGAGACCGCAGCTGAGGTTCAAAGATGTGTGTAACAGAGACCGCAGCTGAGGTTCAAAGATGTGTGTAACAGAGACCGCAGCTGAGGTTTAAAGATGTGTGTAACAGAGACCGCAGCTGAGGTTCAAAGATGTGTGTAACAGAGACCACAGCTGAGGTTCAAAGATGTGTGTAACAGAGATCGCAGCTGAAGTTCAGAGATGTGTGTAACAGAGACCACAGCTGAGGTTCAAAGATGTGTGTAACAGAGATCGCAGCTGAGGTTCAGAGATGTGTGTAACAGAGACCACAGCTGAGGTTCAAAGATGTGTGTAACAGAGACCGCAGCTGAGGTTCAAAGATGTGTGTAACAGAGACCGCAGCTGAGGTTCAAAGATGTGTGTAACAGAGACCGCAGCTGAGGTTCAAAGATGTGTGTAACAGAGACCGCAGCTGAGGTTCAAAGATGTGTGTAACAGAGACCGCAGCTGAGAGCTGAGGTTCAAAGATGTGTGTAACAGAGACCGCAGCTGAGGTTCAAAGATGTGTGTAACAGAGACCGCAGCTGAGGTTCAAAGATGTGTGTAACAGAGACCGCAGCTGAGGTTCAAAGATGTGTGTAACAGAGATCGCAGCTGAGGTTCAGAGATGTGTGTAACAGAGACCACAGCTGAGGTTCAAAGATGTGTGTAACAGAGACCGCAGCTGAGGTTCAAAGATGTGTGTAACAGAGACCGCAGCTGAGGTTCAAAGATGTGTGTAACAGAGACCGCAGCTGAGGTTCAAAGATGTGTGTAACAGAGACCGCAGCTGAGGTTCAAAGATGTGTGTAACAGAGACCGCAGCTGAGGTTTAAAGATGTGTGTAACAGAGACCGCAGCTGAGGTTCAAAGATGTGTGTAACAGAGACCACAGCTGAGGTTCAAAGATGTGTGCATGAGACAAACCTGGGAGTGTGAAGCTGCCCATCGCACCAAGTGGCGATACTCACTATAGCGTCACCGCAGATTGGACGAAGAGAAGACCTCACAACAAGCAGAAGAGAAAAGAAGATGCCGAAAAGAATATCAAGCAAAAAAGCAGCGGGAGGCTATCACCTTAAGGGCGCATCCCCATAGTCAGTTATGTCTGAAGTAGGCTACTGACATTATCATCATAATGTATCCTTTGGCTATTTAAATGGAGCATGGATCCGCCATGACAGCTGGCACCCTTGCAGGAAGTCTGCACCCACAGACAATTATCTGCTCTTTCATTTCTGGTTTCTGTAGCAGTGCGTTGTACATGACGAAGCTGCTGTCATCATACACAATCTCACGTTAGTCACCTCTCACCTCATGGCCTCTCACCTCATGGCCTTTCACCTCATGGCCTCTCACCTCATGGCCTCTCACCTCATGGCTGAGGGAGCATTAGTCCTATTCTTTCATTGTCTCCCCGGAGATACAAAAAAGGCATTGACATACTCTTACAGCAGTGGTTTCTGTAGCATTTTAAAAACATGATGAGGTTGCCACCTCATGCACACATTACATGTTAGTTGTCTTGTACAACATGTCCGTGGGAGTAGTAGACATAATCATTCTTCGTCTCACATCAGATTGTTATCAAACTAAAATGTTAATCTGAAGAACAAAATAAAAACTAAAATTATAAAGCTTTCTAGAGGCCATACAGAAGTGTGATGTTACCAAAACAGGAAAGGAAAAAAAGAAAGAAAAGCAATTATTTTAGTGGAGAAATTTATGAAAAAATAGAAGATTGACAAATAAGATTAATTACCTGCATACGGAAGACCACTTGTAACAAGTAAAAAATATATGGAACGAGACATGTGAAGAAGTACTGAGAAAAAGAGAACATCAGCACAAAGCATGGATAACAACAGAAACCCGTAGTAAGATAGAAGACAGGAAAAAACAAGAAAGCAGATTTAAACAGAAGCAAAACCAGAAGCTCCAAAGCCAAGGCTCATGAAGTGTACATAAAAGCAAACAAAGAAGTAAGAAGAAACATCAAAAGAGACAAGAGGAAGTATATTGAAGAGTTGGCAAAAGAAGCTGAGGAAGCTGCAGCCAAAGGAAATATGAGGGACCTGTACAACAACACAAAGAAGATAAAAGGGAAATATAAGCAAGCAAATGGCCTCATAAAAGATAAGAAAGAAAAATTGCTTAGTAATATACAAGAACAAATGAAGAGATGGACAGAACATTTTGAGGAACTTCTCAATAGATCATCTCCAACGAATCCCCCAGACATCCAGCCAGCAGAAGAGGAGCTACAAATCAGCTGTGAACGACCAAGTATAGAATAAATAAAGAAAGCCATAAAGCTTCTGAAAGATGGAAAAGCAGCTGGTCCAGATGGAATTCCAGCAGAGGCCATCAAAACCGATATTGATTCCTCTACAGAGATATTATACAAACTACTTGGCAAAGTCTGGGAGAGAGAGAGGAAATACCAGCAGAATGGAAGGAAGGTTATCTGGTCAAGTTGCCTAAGAAGGAAAATTTACGAGAGTCCACAAATTATAGAGGAATAATGTTACTATCAGTGCCAGGAAAAGTATTAAACGGACTCATCCTTGAGAGATTAAAAGAGTCCATAGACAAGCAACTGAGAGATGAACAAGCAGGTTTTCGACAAAACAGATCCTGTACAGACCAGACAGCCACATTGAGAATAATACGTAGTTGAACAAAGTCTGCAATGGAATTCACCGCTATACATCGGATTCGTGGTCTATGAAAAGGCATTTGACAGTGAAGACAGAGAATCACTTTGGAAATTGATGAGGCATTATGGAGTTCCCATGAAGATCATTAACTTAATAAGGAAAACCTATGAAGACATGACATGCAGAGTTCTTCATGAAAGACAACTTACAGAACCGTTTAGGATTAGAACGGGGGTGAGACAGGGGTGCCTTTTGTCTTCACTTCTTTTCTTATTAGCAGTAGATTGGGTTATGAAAACATCGACATCACACGACAGAAATGAAATCCAGTGGAATCTGACTAAACAGCTTGATGATCTGGATTTTGCAGATGACTTGGCTCTTCTGTCCCATAACCATAATCAGATGCAAGAGAAAATGAAAATAAACAGGAAAAAGACAAAGATTATGAGAATAAATGCAAGAAATGATAACAAGGTCAAGAAACACCACTAAAATGTAGAATCGTACACATATCTTGGCAGCACTATAGAAAAAGTTGGAGAGACAGACAATGATATCAAAATAAGAATACAAAAAGCAAGAGGAGCTTTCATTGCATAGTGAAACATATGGAGATCAAGAAAAATGACGTGCAACACGAAAATAAGAATCTTCATCTCAAATGTCAAGTCAGTCCTATTGTATGGCTCTGAGACATGGAGAGCAACAAAAAACAACAACCAAAAAGCTACAGACTTTTATAAACGGGTGCTTGCGTAGAATAGAAGGACTGAAATGGTATGACAAAATCACAAATGTGGAATTGATGACAAGAACCAGACAAGTGCCAGTGGAACAAGAGTTGAGAAGAAGACGCTGCAATGGATAGGATACACATTGAGGAGACCTGTAGCAGTCCTTGTTCTGGAATCTACAGAGAAAGAGAGACAGAGGTAGACCAAACAACACATGGAGAAGAGAGATGGATACACAGGTGAAAATGATGAGGAAAACATGGAAAGAACTTGAGCAGATGGCACATGACAGGAAGGCTTGGAATGTTTTTATTGAAGGTTTATGCTCCTCGGGGAGCTAAAGGTTATTGATTGATTGATTGATTGATCAGACTCAGTTTCAGTGATTCAAACTCTGAGAAACTTACCAGATTACAGTAGACCAGATATAGCGGAAAATATATTTTCTGGCTAATTCACACTTATATTTCAGAGAACATTCAGTTTTAATAATAGTAGTAGTAGCCCCTTCAGTCATAACTGACTATGGGAATGCGCCCCTGAGGTGACAGCCCTCAGCTGCTTATTTTCCTGGTGCTCCTTTCGACGTTTTCTCCTCACCTCTGCTTCTTGTGTGAGCCTCTCTTCGCCCAATCTGAGGTGGCGCCGTAAATAGCATCGCCACTTAGTGCGATCGGCAGCTTCATCCTCCCATGTTGCTGGATCCATGTCCAGTACCCTCATATCTCTCTTGCACACATCTTTGAACCTCAGCTGTGGTCGCCCAACTGTTCTCTTGCCATCTGCTAATTGTCCGTAGAAGATATCTTTTGGGATGCGACCATCTTCCATGCGGCGAACATGGCCAAGCCAGCGAAGTCTGCGCTGTCTAAGAAGCGTATACATACTTTGAAGGCCAGCACGTGACAACACCTCAACATTTGTCAACATTTAATAGTGAGTGCACCATATGTATGCATGGAAGGAAATGAAAAAGCAGATAAAGAAATCAAGTAATGTAGGTCTTCTAAAAACCGAATCAATTTAGGGATGGGCATAAGCGATTGAAAACTTAATTAAACGAATAACTAGTACAGTATGTACAACCAATTGCCACACCGCTGCAAGAGCACATACATGAATGGCGCAGGCTTCCTGAAAAGGGACCAGATACAGCAGTGACTCCGTGCTCCATATAGACCGAAAAGGAAAATGATCATGATAATGATAGCTTCAATTGAACATACTATATGAAAATGTAGACATTATATTCCTAATTACAACTCATCGGAAGTTGAACAAGATGTTTCCTCATTAATTAAAAACTAAAACGACATATATATTGCATGTAGTGCAGTGGCGGTACAAAGGGGGTGCGATGAGGAAAGGGGTGCCAACTTATAATATTATGATATCAATCAATCAATACCCTTTAGCTCCTCAAGGAGCATAGGCCTTCAACAAACATATGTCTAGTCCTCCTGTCACGTGCCACAGCTCACGTTCTTTCAATGTTTTCCTTATCAGTTTCACTTTTGTCTCCAGTTCTCTTCTTCATGTGTTTTTGGTCTACGTCTACTTCTGTTTCTGTGGGGATTACAGAACAAGGACTACCTTGTAATGCTATCAACAGGTTTCCTCAGTGTGTGTTCTATCCATCGCCAGCGTGTTCTTCTCAACTCTTGTTCCACTGGCACTTGTCTGGTTCTTGTCATCAATTCCACAATTGTGACTTTGTCATACCATTTCAGCCCTTCTATTCTACGCAAGCACCCGTTTATAAAAGTCTGTAGCTTTTTGGTTGTTGTTTTTGTTGCTCGCCATTTCCTCTGCTTCCTTTGCCAACTCTTCGATATACTTCCTCTAGTCTCTTTTGATATTTCTTCTTACTTCTTTGCTACTATATACACCTCATGAGCCTTGGCTTTGGAGCTTCAGGTTTTGCTTCTTTTTAAATCTGCTTTCTTGTTTTTTCCTGTCTTCTACCTTACTAATGGGTTCTGTTGTTATCCATGCTTTTTGCGGATCTCTCTTTTTCCCAGTATCTATCCACATATCTCGCTTCATATATTTTTTACTTGTTGCCAATGGTCTTCCGTATCTGCTTCATCATCCAGCTGTTGCAGTACTTGGTATTTTTTGGGGACTGTTATTGAAAAATTTGTCTCTTATTTCCTGATCGGGAGCCGCGCTAGCGTAGTGGTTACCACACCGCGCTGGTGACCGGGTGACACAGGATCAAACCCGGCCGAGAACATTTGAAGATTTTTCATCGACCGGGATTTGGACTGGATTAACTCGAGGCCTTGGCGAGATCATTTGAAGAGGTGTCGTCGACCAGGGACTGGCGGCTTCTGAGCCGACTCAGCCCTAATGGGTACCTCCGAAATCGGCGAGTTTCTGCCTGAATGGCGAGGGACACCTGTCTCTGTGCAAGAAAAAAGGGATACTCACGTAAAATCAGTCTCAGATTAGATATAATAACCTGAGATTTCGCCTTGAGTATTAGCGGGCGTACGAAAAAAAAAAAAAAAAAAAATTTCCAGATTTCTTAGATATCACACATTAAACTGTTGTCTATAGTTATGTGCTGTTGTAAATTTCTTGAATTTTAATTTTGTTTTGGCTAACAGAAGACGGTGATCTGATAACACATCTGCTCCTCTATATACATTTACGTCATATAATGATGGCCTAAACTTCTTAATTATGCATATGTGATCAATCTGATTCTCAGTTCTGTGGTTTGGTGATATCCATGTTGCTTTATGTATTCTTTTATGTAGAAATATCCTTCCTCCTATATCCAGTAGATTTGAAGCACTGAAGTTTGTTAATAGTTCTCCATTCTCCTTCATCATACCTAATCCATGTTTTCCCATGATTTCTTCAAAGCCAGTGTTATATGTTCCTATTTATGCGTTTAGATCCCCCATCGAAATTGTGATGTCTCTTCTTCTCTTTTTATCCAAGACATTTTGTCGTCTGGTGTCAAATTCTTCTTTCACAGATTCTTCTTTATTATTCGTAGGTGCATAACACTGGATGATGTTTTTATTTATTTATTTATTTCTTGGCTGTTTTAAACATTGCTGTTATGATTCGGGACCCCATTGATTCCAATTCTATAAATGCTTTCTGTGCTTCCATAGACATCATTAGAGCCACCCCTTCACTATAGTGGGCACTTTCCTCCTCATGTCCTAAGGACATCATTTTTCCTGTGATCAATTTCTTCCTCTCTACGCCCGTCCACCTTGTCTCGCAGAGACCCAGGATATCAATCCTGTAGTTCGAAATTTTTGCTGCTACGTGTGCAGATTTCCTTTGTCCATGTAGAGTACGAACATTCCAGGTGCCAATCCTGGAGATTTTCCTAGACGAAAAAAGGTTAGTCGGCAACCCAAACTCCTTTCGGATTGCTCTGAGTTTCTTCATGCGCCTCCTTTTCAGAGGACCTTCTTCTTGTCTTGGGCGGCTGAACTGATTTATATTCTATATTTGCCTTATCCACAGTGTTTATTGAAGTTTTTGTGGCAAAACGTTTTTACGGGATGGTAACCTGTCCCAAGTCCAAACCTCCTTAGTCACTTTTTACGATATGCCTGGTAGTGTACAGTGTTACTATTCTTTCCCCCCCCCCCCCCACCCTTTCGGGCCCCAGTAACACAAGATAGCACTTACAGTTAAAAATGCACTTGCCAAGGGGGGAGTGCCAAGTGTAGGATCTGCCCCAGGTACCAAATACTTTAATACGCCTCTGCTGCTGTTGTACTGTATGTTCAAGTTAGCAGTGATTTAAGAAAAATGAAGCAGAAGCAGGTGATAATAAGTTGACAGACAAAAAGGTAAGTATTTTTGTTTGGTGCTATTTCCCCGACGTCATTCTGTGTTGTTAAAGCTGTTGCAACAAAGATACCATTAATTAAATCATAACACATTAATTAAATAATAACACATTAATTAAATCATAACACAATAATTAAATCATAACATACATTCGCTGATGGCATTCTCCGTTACGGTGATGTTTGGAACAGTAAAATCCATTGAAGCACCTACTGCAGACAACGCTTTCTGGATCTGCTCTTCAAGTGCCTGAGAGGCATTAGCTGCGTCCTTGAACAGAAACTCCACTCTCAGAATGAACGTCCCTGGGGCTTGGCTGCTGTTACTGTAAGATCAAGGATAGATATATAAAGAGAGGGATAGGCAGATCGACGGACGGACAGACAACAGCCAGCCATGCAGACAGACAGACACATATAAATATATAGGCAAATATAGACATACATATAATCATAGAAACTGAGGCAGAAATACATACATAAAGTCATAAAGACATACTTACAGTCATAAAGACATACATACAGACAGACAGACAGATAGACAGACATAGATATATAGACATACATATAGATTATATATATATATATATATATATATATATATATATATATATATATATATATATATATATATATATATATATATATATATATATATATATATATATATATATATATATATATATATATATACAGTACTTTGCAAAAAAATGGCAGTCATATTGCTCAGCTAAATATGCTGAAATCTAATTAAATATGCATGTTCTGCCCCAAATTTGCACTCCACTTAAGTGAGCAAACACTACCAAAAGTAAAAAAAAAATTAGCGAAGAGTAAAGTCCCTTGATAATAGAGCAGACGACAATTTCTAATGCTAGTGGCAGAAAATGGATACACAGTCAAAGTGTATGTTAATTTCACAGCTTTGGTATGATGGAAATCAAACATGTTCCAACATTTCTAAAACCTTGAACATTCCTGAGCGGACTGTCTACAGAGTTGTGAGTAAATTAAAAGCAGGTAATGGAATCGAGCGAAAAGAAGGTAGTGGGGGACCGAGAATTTTGGACACGAAGGACCATCGGCGTCTCGCCCAAATCGTTCGGGCTGGGCCAATGAAGAGTGTAGAAAACATACGGCAGCGCATTATCGGGTTGGGAAGCCCAGAGGTATCTAATGCTACTGTCAACCGGGAGCTACACAGGATGAATTACACAAAAAAGCGGGTAATTTCGTCACCATTGCTCACAGAGACTCACAAACAGATGGGCTTGAACTGGTGCCACGAACACCAAAATATGTCATGGGACAATGTGATTTTTTCAGATGAATGTTCTGTTTGGTCTTATCCTGCCCAAATAAATATTTGGATGAAAGACTCTGTAACGCCTGTGTACCAGCGACCGAAACATACATAGAAATTCCATCTTTGGGGAGGGGTGTCAGCAAGAGGTGCCACCCCACTGTGTGTTTTCAAAGGAATTCTCACGAAAGAAAGGTATATCGACATACTAGAGGGACACCTTCTGCCATTTATGCAGGCCATGTACCCCGATGGGTGCACATTTCAACATGACAATGACCCAAAGCATACAGCTCATACCACCAAAGCATGGCTGCAAGAGAAGAATGTGATAGTGCTGAAGTGGCCCAGCAACAGTCCCGACCTAAACCCAATTGAAAACGTTTGGGCACTACTCAAGAATCATTTAAAAAAGAGTGGACTTAGAGACATTGAACAATTGAAGAAGGTAGCTGAAAAATACTGGGACAGTCTGACACACAATTACCTACAAACATTTGTGGGAAGTTTGCTTCGCCGCATCCAGGCTTGCCTTGCTGGAGAAGGCAATACTATATTGTACTGAAACCACTGTTAATAGATAGAGGAGATACCAATCTTCCTCTGGACATACAGTTTTTATTATTATTTGCTTCTATGAGTGTGCTGCGTTGCGAAAATATGACTGCCATTTTTTTTGCAAAGTACTATATATATATATATATATATATATATATATATATATATATATATAT